>WOGO01003959.1:0-13739 GCA_015342085.1 Leptinotarsa defecta | reverse complement strand
ATATTGAAATTATATTTATCGTTGGTTTTCAGGATATATATGCTAATTACTCATAATCTAAAAATGGATAGAAAATTGAAATGACTTTCAAACAAGATATCACAAATTACATTACTATATGAAAAAATGTTGGTAACGCTATCTCGGCGACGAGTGATGTAACACTGGTATTTCTTATCAAAAACTAGTGAAAATGATGTTTTTTCTCGTCCCATTCAAAAGTTGAGAGGGAACTTTTTACGTTCACACTATTTGCAATCTCCCATGTGCATGCAATCAAACATATACTGGTAAAACCACAAGACCTTCCATAATTAAAAAATCCGAATACCGGAATGATATAAAAAACCGAGATATAAGAAAATTCAAATTAACAGAGCATATTTTGACAAGGTGTACACATCATGAATTAGGACAAAAAAAAACTATATGAAAAACAGGTAAACATGGCAAAGACCGCATTCAATGAGAATAAAATAATTATTCCTTTCAACACTATTGGTGTGCGCTGGAAGGGTCGGATTTGGAGGTTGCAAGGATAAATCAGTCATCAGGAGTAGCACTACACAAGCCTTGGATAGGTAGGGTCGGAAGCCCGCGGCAAGTGAGGGACCTGTAATATGAGCATAGAATAAAGTCATTAGCGGGGCCAGCTTTCTACCATAAAGTACGGTCGTGGGCCCACACGGTAATGTGAAGTGCCCAGGAGCCCGTAATAAAGTAGTAGGCGAGTGGTACTTGATAATTGGTGGGGCCCGGCTTGCTAAAGCCACCCCGATCGTATGACCAGTCCGACCTTGAGTACAGGAATATAATGAAGAAAAACATTAACAGAAATAATAAAGATACAATGAAGAAACTATTTTCATTAAAAATGAAAATACAAAGACCACTAAAACGAAAATCATATCTTGAATATGACATCTCAGTATTTTCTTTCTGTATCCTGCAGAATTAAATGATGTTATTACAAATCATTCAGAGTGGATAACACACCACTTATTTTAGTACATACTAAGAGGGCGTAAAAATATTCAAAGGAATTCAAATACTCTCGAAAAAACCAGAGGTTACTATCTGAGGCTGTTCAGAGAGGGCATAGAAATACATAATCATAGAAATAATTTCAACCGTAAGAAAGTGAGCTTAAACATCAACAAGACATGGATACTGACACGTCATATGACACAAAGATTGTCCAACTAATTGAAAAAGAGTTGGACCAATCAGTTACAAGAGTAATCCTGTTACAAGTACAAAGGCACCAGAACCATTTTCAGTTTGCGTATCGCATCAGGGTAGATCACTTCGTCTTTGATCATGTCCGCCGCATTAGCAGACGTAAAGTCAGCTATAGAAACCTGCACCATGATCAGTAGTAATTATCTTAGAAATGAGCCTAGCATTCAACACTGCTGATCATGACTTATTGGAAAACAAATTATTTCAAATCGAAGAGATTCGAAATATATAATATCATATCTTTAATAAAGAAGCAATCATCGTAAATCCTTAGTTCATATAAGGTTCGACTTTTGAAGATTGCCTTTCTCAAGGCTGCAACAGCTGGTTGGTAGAAAAAAACATTTCAAAAACAGATTTAAACAGTCGAGATCAAAGGTGTGAGGTCTGACCTAATCAAACAAAAATTAGAACACCCCAGGGATCATATCTGTCACTACTCAATATATTAATTACAGGATAACATTTGAAGGTTAACAAATATGCAGATGACACTGATATACTAACCACAGGAATGTCCGAACAAGAACTTAAAAGAGCTACTACTCAATACAGGAGTTTCTGAATGAAGAATAAAAACAACCAACATATCAAAATAATATATTCATTTGAGAACTTGTAATTGTGTATTGATGTATAAATGTATTTTACTATATGTGTGTATTATCTATAGGATTGACAGAAGGCCAAAGGTAAAAGAGGTTCCCAAGTCAGTTACAAAACCAAGCTTCGACATCGACTAGTTAAAAACAGAGCTCAAAAACAAAGCATTCATGATCTAACATTAGTCAAACATCCGCCATAGGTCTCACTCCATGGATGGCATTTTCGTAAGTGGAGAATACGTCGGCGCTACTTACTCAGGCTTATCATTCAAGAACCTATTGAGTACAGCAATGCATTGATTGTTCTGCCTAGCACCACTGATGAGACCTGTAGTGGGTCGAAACAGCACTGTCTGGTATTAGATCACAAATGCCTTGTTTTTGGGCCCTTGTTGCAACCATCTTATATTATATTGAAATTCGCTTCTGAAGACTTCAAATATCTGAGCATTACGAATTAAACTAATAAGGCAACAGACATTTGAGTATTAGTCTGAAGTTGAGATAGTTGTGAAGGAAATGTGCAGTCCGCCATTTTATAGCCTCGACCATCTTGAATTCGCAGTTTTTTCAAAGTGTATTACTATTCTACCAGTCAAGCCCTGTCATTTGATACTCATATTGTCGAAGTTGTGAAACAATATGTAATCCGCCATTTTGTAGCTTGGAATAACAATGATACAGAATTTATTCAATTGTATTGTCATCAAAACTAAATGTGTGTACCAAATATTAGAACGATATGTCAACAGAAAAGGGGTCAAACTTCAATTACCAAAGAACACCCCACCATTCTTATGGAAAATGGATCCCGGTGAAATTCAATGAATTTTTGATATGATGTAGTTCAAGCAAAGCTGATCAAAAGTTTCCATAGAACCAACTCAATCCTATGGCTAGTTTTCGAAATACAGGGTGTCAAAGTTGGTAAGTGGCCATTTCTTTAGAGTAATATTGCTTTCAGGAAAAGATTCTAAATAAAAATATTTTGTGCAACGAATATTGCTTGCATATAAAGCAACTCTTTCAGACTGGTTTTTGATCAAAAATATTGTTTTATACAGGGTGAGTGCAGCATTATTCAAAATGAAATTCTCAATCAACTCTATGAAGTAAATATGTGACTAAACAAGTAACACACTGATATACTTATCGTTTAAATATCTGTGCTTTGGGGTTAAGCTATATTAATAAGCTTAGTGAGGACAATAAATCTCAAATGTCAATGTATTTACAAGGCGACTCAAGATGTTTCTATTCCAAAGAGCTTACTACTCTCTGGATGAGTTTCTCTTTGAATCCCAATTTGATTGTGGCTTATTAACTTTTTCATGTATGTTTTTTGTTTTATATTGACTTTTTTATGTTTGACCTGTTGAATCAGCCAGTATTTCATGATGATGTTATTTTTTTTTGTCCAATGTGATTGTGAAGGAAAACTGATTCAATAAATGATTGATTGATATCTCAAAATTGTTTAATTCAACATTTTGTACAAGGTGAGTCAAGAATTAACAGTTTTTCTGATGACACTTTGTATATTTTTTATACTTTCAGCTTTAGGAAAACTTGACCACGAACCATTCAACATACCTCTTGAAATAAATTGAGTTACAGTATGAGACAAACACTAGGTGATGACAAAAATTCCGAAAAGAAGATTTTTTTATAACTCATCCTGTAATTGATTTGCTGAATTTTTTATATATGATGAAGTTCTAGTCAACCTGATCAAGTGTCCATGGGTCCAACCTTGAAAAATGGATAATTGTTTCTCTACAAGGTGTTGAAGGTTTACAGATAAGATTAAGATATTCCACCCAGCTTATACTCATATTTTTATTTTCAGTTCTCACTCTAGGAGTTTGATAAAGGATGTCCATTATGTACAGGGTGAATAGTTTTTAACGACCAATGTTGAAATAAGTTGTATCAGAGAGGTTTTTAAAAGGATATTGAAAATCGTGAGCTCCAGACTTACAAGTACAATAATACCCTTGAACTTTTTCATTGTCATCATTTTCTTCTGCCTTGTCGATTTCATTAATGTTATTCGGGCGATATGAAACCCATAAATGACACTTTGTAGAATTAAGAAATCGCGAGAAACTCCTAACCCTTATTAGCGCAGGTTCTGAAATTCTGTCTACGTTTGTTAACATTTCAAGTTGAAATTCTCCCTTATCTTCCTGCCTTTAGAGTTTATTCTGAATGTAAGATGGAGCTAAACTAATTTGATAAACACCTACCGAAAGTTGCCTTGGATAATCTAATGTTAAAATGGGAAAAATCTGTCACTTGTTGAGAATTCAAACAGACCTACTTTGGAGCACTCCTGGTGTTCTCAATTTCCACCAACGCTCGAAGAACGTTAGGTTCTCTCGCTTTTTCCAATAATTTACGTGACAGCGCGGCAACATCTACGATGTGAATTGGCGGATGATATCTTTTAATTATAGACCCTGCAATTCTGTAAAAATCTCCAAGATGTGGAAGATGAGTGATCTGCATGGTCTGTTGGAAGAATTTGAATATAGATTTCAGGTGGCCGTTTTTCACTTCTACAACCTATCTTGATTTTGTTACTAGACGAGAATGGTTAGCATCCCCCGTTGAAAGTTGATGTTGCACTGTTGATGAAGACCCACTGTCATTTTCCACTGAATACCCAAACGATACAGCAATTCTGTCGCAACTCGGTAATCCCTATCAACCAAATTATCACCCTCCTGGAACCACCTCCTCATTCTGTCAGCACCAAGCCACAATGAGAATTGGTTTTATTAAGTGTCGTCCTTTGTGGATGCAAAACGACTGTCGAAGTGAACAAAAATTCCTGTTCTTTGGAATGAAGCAGTAGATACCACCAATGCATGCAATGACTCTGGGAATATTCGGTTCTGGGTTATACCTACAGCACGTTAGCGCAAACTCAGTAATATGTCTATCAATGTAATTTTGTCTTGTAAATGCATCAAGTCCAATGTTTGAGGGAACAAATCGTTGCATCAAGGATTTTCTCACAATGGAAACAACTAAACTTGTTGCCTGTCTAATCGGATATTGAAACATAACTTTCACTGATTCAGAGTGACTATATCGCAGAAGGAGAACATTTCTCAGAATTGCTGTTTATTCAAAGGCGAAAAAGATTGGAATTCATGATCTGGAAAATTATTTTCATCTTTTAACCTCGTGAGACCATTGTTAACATTAGGAAGTCCTTGTAAGAATATTTGCAGTTGCGGACCTTTTAAGACGTAAGGTCTTTTGATAAAACGTAATCCAAGTGTAAGAGGCTGTAAGTTGAATTCACGATCGTTCAAATGCTGTCTACATGACGTGACACCCTCGGGAATGTAGATGTCTCTTGAAAAAAACACATTTGATTTGCATTCGGTACTCATTTGGATAATATTTGCAACAGCATTGCAAATCAGACATGTTCCATTACGAGTTTGTGTCAAAACATTGAGTTTCAAAAATGTTGGATCTTGTTGTATTGCAATAAGTTCATTCCGAATAGATCGATCACAAGTGAAGCATAATCTGGTTGAATCAATTACCTCAGCTGGTGGTCTTTCGAGTTGATCTCGTCTTCGAATAGGCACTTCACTTTTGAAAGCATTCTCATCTTCACCTATTCGAACCATGTGCTGTGGAGTTAACCTTTTATGGCAAACAGAACTCAGATACAATGTTTCTGAAAGCCATTGAATTCACAGATCAGATAACAATACAGTATTCAATTTGAATGCCGTTCGAATGCAGTTAATGAATGAATACACTTCTCAATATCTGTCAACTTGACAATAGAATTTTTGAATAAAATGTCATATCCACAGCCAACTTCTGATTTGTCTTTTTGTAATGACCCATATTGACCAAATGAAACTTTTTTATCATATGTGATAAATAGATAATAGTAATAAAGGGCGTAGTGACATTCAACAACTAGCCGAAAAACCTCTATAATATGTAGGTTATACAAATTTTGAGAATCATATAAATAATTAAGAGATCATTACTGAAATCCATATCAAATGGATAGATTCAATATATATGTACTTTTTCTTCAGAAATCGAAGTTTTCTTAGTAGTCATAGATTCAAATGGATCACTTGCAATTCCAACACTGAAAAAAGAGTGTCAGAAGTTTTTAACATATTATTGTTTTTCTCTATTATTACTATTCTATGGGTATTTCCACGGACGTTGTTAATATTATTATTAATAATAATAAATCGCCCTCCTGAACACTCATATAACTTCTGCTGGATTTTTCTCTTTTCAGCTGTAGGAATACCCGAAAAACCTACAGCTCCACCTCCGTGGTCGGTGTGCACTCCGAGCTAGCACTAGACGGGAAGTCTGGAGACCCACTCAGTACCCCCACCCTCTCTCTGTCTTTTCTCTCTCTCACCACTTCTTTTCCTCTTTCTCTCTCATAATTTATTTGTTTTGAACTGAACAACTAAGCATTCGAATTCTTTACCATGATATTTGTTTCCTGAGAATTGAAATCTTCAAACATTAGAAATTAAAAGATTTTTTTGCTGCACACGATGTTCCCCGGACATGAAGGAGTTTTCCTTTTGTGTGGAGCTGGAAATGAAAAATTTAAAAATAATTCAATAAAGATCAAAGTATTTGTAACAGTAACCTTCAACACCTTGTAGAGAAAAGAGTGTCCATTTTTCAAGGTTGGGCCCATGCACACTATTTTTCAGCTTGACTCCAATTTCATCATATCAAAAATTCAGCAAATCAATTACAGGATGAGTTATAAAAAAATCTTCTTTTCGAAATTTTTATCATCACCTAGTGTTTGTCTCATATTGTAACTCAATTTACTTCAAAAGGTGCGTTGAATAGTTCGTGGTCATGTTTCCCTAAAGCCAAGGTATCAAAAAATATACGAAATGTACCAGAAAAACTGTTACTTTTCGAGTCGCCCTATACAAAATGTTGAATTAATCAATTTTGAGATATTTAAACGATAAGCATATCTGTGTGTTACTTGTTTTAGTCACATCTTCACTTCATAAGGTTGATTGAGAATTTCATTATGAATAATGCTACACTCACCCTGTATAAAACAATATTTATTTTATAAAAAACCAGTCTAAAAGTATTGCTTTATGTGCAAGCAATATTCGTCATGCAAAACATTTTTTTAAGGATGTTTTCCAGAAAGCAGTATTACTCTAAATAAATGACCACTTACCAATTTTGACACCCTGTATCTCAAAAACTAACTTGACTTGAACTACATATCAAAAATTCATCAAATTTCACCGGGACCCATTTTCCATAAGAATGGTGCGAGGTTCTAACCCAAACAAACAAACGGGGCGAACTAAATAAAACTAAAATGGTTTCACGGCTATCGCGACCGAGGTTTGCAGTGTCACTTTTTTGGGGTTTGAAGGCCAAGAAGATACAAAAAAGCCTCAGGTCGGCTAAAGACAAAAGGGGTCCTCTATCAGCAGTAGGGGTTTATCGCATACCATGAACTTGCGGAAAGGTATACATCGAAACCACCAAAAGATGCCTTGGAATAACAAGACTGGAGCATGAAAGAAACTACAGGCTAAGCCAAACTGACAAGTCAGCTGTAGCAGAGCACGTACTCAGTGAAGGAAACCACAGGATTCTGTTTGAAAACACGAAACTCATTGCCCCCGACCAAGGATAATTAATTAGCCGACTAGTACGGAAGGCAATGGAAATCCACAAACACACAGATAATTTCAATGAAAAAGAAGAAACTGTGAACATCAATCGAATATGGAGTCCCACTCTAAGATGTTCAAGAATAGCAAACAGCATGGAGGCAAGTAGAAAAAGGTCAACTAACGTTATTGACAATTTACCAAATACAGGTACAGTTATTATCACACCAGACTACCTGAATCAACATAAACAGGCTTTACGTAATTTACCTAAGCCAGGTTATTAGCACACCAAACTACCTGAGGAGTTAACATAAATACACGTTATGCAGCGGTAATATCCAGTCATCAGAGATATTAACTCAGGATGTATAAACCTCTGAAGAATTCAAGAAAGAATTGTTATTAGAAACGTCAGTCATCTGTCTATGAGAATATGTATCTCTTTCACTTTGCCACTGTAATGAATAGTTGCTGTTTTTAATGCATTTTTTATTGTATATGACACTTCTTCTATGAACATTGTATTTGATTGTTTATTATCATTATTCCTAACGTGTTAGCTGGTGGGGCCCTGTCCCCAAAGCTCCGACACAGTCGGGAGGGCGTGTCAGCATTGTCAACCAATGACCACTTCCCACACAGCGGTGTAAGTGATCATTGAGTCCAAAAATCATATGATCTAAGTAGATGCAATGAGCCAAGAATGTTAGCCCTCTGCATTCGTTCGGCCAAGATTTGTGTCACCGTACGCATGCCGGCATGATTTTAATATTCGAGAGTAGAGGGCTTCATTCCACCAAGGACTCCAATAATCAGAACAACCAGAACAGAATTATCGGGTTAGAGTCTGCGGAGTTCGAAGAGAAAATCTCGATATTTCATCTTCTTTTAAAACAATATTCTTCTAATCGGGAACACAACAAATATCATCTTGCTCTGATGTTCGGGAAGAACTACATCAGGCTTGATAAATTGTATTAGCCTGAGTGGAGAATAAATAGTTCCAATAAATACGGCACTATTCATTCCCTACAACGTATTCAATATCCCCCGGATATTGGATAACAGCGGTGTTTCATCAATACCGTAAAAGAACCGCAGATCGTGACAAGGCACTCTTAGGATCGCGTTATGTCGATGAATATAGACTGAGACCGCTTGGACTGGACATGCTGGCTGCAAGTGCATAAGGGTCTCAAGCGTCATAAAGGTCTCAGGCGCCTCGCGACAGGTCCTGTACCTTGTGTCAGAAACATCAATACCTATCTCGCGATTGCAGAAGGTGTTGAAGACACCATCCTGGCAGGCCATGATGAAACCCTTAGTTTCTTTCTTTGATGAGCAGAGGTATTCAATATTGTTAAAGAAGACCCCCATGCATTGGCTTATCCTTGTATTGTCCCAGCAGTGAAGTAATCTCTGCGGCTTTCATGTCGAGAACTAAACCAAACTCCTCAGGTGCGCAGACAGCTGCCCTAATGAGAAATGCTCCAATTCCTGCTTTCTCATGGCCGCGAACCATTCTGTCATGTAGACACTCCAAACTGAAAAGTCCACAGCCTCCCTGTTGTCGGGAAAGTACAACCGTGGAACTGACGATTTGTGATGCAAACTCCTATGAAGATGCATAATTTTTCGGGTCGGGTCCAGTTGATCTAAGTTCACTTTACTTTAAACGAGTAGAGTAAGATTGGAATGGCAAGCATATTCTTAGTAGCAACTTTGAACTTCGCCGACAGTTCCGATGACTAGATCTGTTGGCGTTGATGCTGAAACTTGCTGCGGAATTATTCACTGCTGTTACCCCTTGTGAGTGACGTTATTCTGCCTCGAGGTAACTTTACGTTTCTCCAGCATCCAGGTGATGCAGGATGCTTCCATCTATGAGCTGCACATCTTCTCTGTAATCGTCCTCTTCTAATATGGACCCTTGCACATTTGTCTATCCCTAATTTTATAATAACATGCGTGTTCTCTTCCACCACCCTCAAGGACTGATGTAGATCATTTTCGCCGGAGGCATAAAGTCAAAGATCATCCAAATAAAATAAATGGATGACCTTACGCCCCCGGTTTTCATGGGAGCCACAGTTATACCCTCGAGTACTTCTGAGCGCAACGGGTAATGGCAATAATGAGATGCAGAAAAGAAGAGGACTGAGGGAGTCGCCCTGAAAAACACCTCTTCTGAAAGTTTCCCAATCTGTTTGAATTCTTCCTGACCGGATGTGAAATGAGTCCGTCAGAGCAGTATCACTTGCAAATGCAAGATCAGTTCATGCGGTTGTATCAAATGCCTTGCTGTAATCGATATAGGCCACAGAAAGGTTACACTTATACTGTATCGAGTCTTGCGTTACACATCTATCGATGAGCAGGTTCTCTTTGCATCCAGCGACTCCTCTCTTCGACCCTCTCTGCTCATATATCATCCGTTAGAATACTCAGTCGACTGTGGGGAGTATGTTTAAAAGTTGCCCGTAAACAACTTATAACACGAGTTTGAGCATGTTATCGTTTTGTATTTCTTAGGAATCGACAAATCTCCGGTTTTGGGAATAAGAACTGTCCGCCCCTCGACAAACCAATCTGAAATAGGCTGGTCTCCGTCCAGCCATGACTTGAAAAGTCTGATCAGATGACGGTGGTTGCTTTGAAGTTTTTTCCACCAATGAATGTTCAGCCCATTTGGGCCTGGGGCAGCAAACCGCTTGGAACCTCTTAGAACGTCTTCCGAGGTTTATGGAGTTTTGCAGTTCGTTGAGATCAGGCTGTCGAAGCTCTCTGTTGAAAGCTTCGAACTGCGCTGGGGCTAGAGTGTCTACGTTAAGTAGTTGTGGGTGTTCATGGACGTATTTCCAGAAGGATTCCACCTGATCAGCAGTCAGCGGATTTTCCACATCACGCGGAGGCTCTTGGAACAAGCGAGAAGGTTTCTCGCGGAACTTGAGGTTTTCCGCGATGCTTCTCACTCGCCTCACTGGTGACTTTTCAACGGCCACTAGGATTCGTATCCTATCAAAGCAGAGCTGTTTGGTCAGAGGCACGCTCTGACTCAAAGTATGATAGATACGTCGTAATTTGGCGGCTATCATGAGAGGCCTATTGGCCGCCCTATAACCCATCACACATTGGATACGAGACGCGTGTTGTGTCGCCAACTTGACCTTGTGTACCCTCCGTTCAATGTTTCGAGCCGACAGTCCGGGATTCCGTGTCACCGCTCCGGAAAGCAATTGAACGGCTGTGTACACGGCGGTGTTAATTTGCCAGGTTTCAGCCTCTTCTGTAAGAACATCACGAATCACCAAATCCATACTAGCCAGTAATTGTGGCTTCAGGGGTCTATTTCGGTGGAGCGCCCTACGTTTCTCCACTGGTGGCATAATGCGAGTCTCCTCTCCAGCCGCGCCATCGGCTGGAGAGGAGACTTCCACCACTTCCACCACTTCGTTAACTGGTTGAGGAGGAGCCATATAGCCCTGCCGCCGAAGATACGATTATTATCATTCATTTGTACCAATTGTACCTATCACAATGAGAAAGGAATTCTAAAATGATGATTGTAAAAAAGATTGACATCGACAAGATGAGAATTTTTGAGTAGTGCTTGTGCAAAAAATATCAACAAAATATCAAAATATTTATATTGAATGAGATTGAAAAAAATGTTCAAAACCATTAACAGAATACGACCTTCTAGTACTTACTACTACTGTTCATTATAGACTCGTAGACATCCTCCACCTTCTTCAACTTTTTACTTTCGTAACCGGTCACCTCCTCAGGTGGTCCAAACATGGCGAAAGCGATTTTCTTCTTGAGTTCCTCGTGCTGATCGAAATCGAAAGAATCATAATCTCTATCACCGAGCATGTCCGCCATCATTTTTTGGTAATTGGTAGAATCCATGTCGATCTCACTACCTACCTTCTTTTCGAGATTTTCTAACTCTTTCTGCTCGAGTTTCTCGGACTTCAAAAAGGTCGAAACGTTCTCCAGAGACGTAAGAAAATTCTTGTCGGAAATCTTTCCAGACATGCAAGAATTGACGGCGATGCAGCCGTCTATGTTTTGGATCAGTAAAGCCGCGCTAACCATGCACTTGACGAAACTGACCAGATAGGACAAGTCGAACTCGTTTAGGGCTTTCTCGATATCGCTGTGGTTGTCGGCGTTTTCTACGTCCCATCCCAGAATGAAGAAACTGCTTTTCAATATTTCGACAATTTTGGGGTTTCGCAGGTTCCTGAGGAAAATCTCGGAAAACGGTTCGTTATCTTTGTGAAAATAAAGAAGTAGAACTTTCCGCTGAAAATGAAAAATGTAGTTGACTATTTGTTAGTTGGTGAGTGAAAGTTACGAAAAATATCAATGCAATATCAGAATAACCAGAGTTAAAATCAAAACTTTAGGATCAGAGAACCGAAAATAAACTGCTTAGGCTGCCTAAAATTTGTGAATACTTCTGGTCATTATTCAAATTTGTTCTGTTCAAGAACAGTAACAATAAAATAATACTGAAAAAATATGATCTACATCTTCGGCTTCTAATATGTGTAAATTCATTTTTATTGAAAATAATCAGGTTCAATTCAATGCCACCAAAACCCAGGCATCGGTTTTCTCCAAAAAGATAAATGTCTCCAAACCGGATATAATGATGTCAGGGCAGACAATTCCACTTTCTGCTTCGATAAGTTTGTTGGGGGTTAAAATGGACATCAATATGTCTTGGCACAATAATGTCACGGGAATTGCAAAGGTTGCTTCTCAAAAGCTTAGAACACTGTTCCGAACCAGAAAACTGTACACACCTCAGCAACTTTTAATGCTTCATAAAGCTCAGATCAGACCTTCTTTGGAGAATTGTTCTCATGTATCCGCCCCCTAACATACCCTGAAGCTGCTGGATTCCATCCAGAAAAGAATCATCCGCCAGAACATCACTTGTAACCTTGATAGTCTGGAACATGGAAGAAAGGTTAGAGATTTGTCTTTCTTCTGTAGATACTTTCACAGGAAGTTTTCAAGTGACTTGGCATATTTGATTCCACCAAGTACATATCAGAAATACGCGACGGACTGTGGCTGCTCATCGTTTTGAGGTTCAACTCAGTACACCTCGACTTCACTGTTCAAGAACTGTTTCATTTGGAGTACGTTTACGTAAAATAAACTTCCTGAGAACGTTTTTCCAAATGGATTTAATCTCCAGCGATTCAAATCCAATGTGAATCACTACTTTCGCACAGAGCACCTTAAGGATTTTCCTATAGTGCTTGTGTTTTGTCCTTAAAAAAATTATTGAATGCGTAATGTACCTAATAAAACGAAAGAAATAAGTATTGCTAAGAATAAAGATTTTAGGACTAGTGAAAATGAATTACACCTACCTAAGTACTGAATATTGTTATCATTGATTATAATTTAATATGTTATTTGTTTTGCAGAAAGCTTGTTATGCTACAGGTTTATAGAAAAAGATACTGGTTAATTTCACTAAACTTGTCGTTAGTACTTATTCTGTCAGCAATGAAGTTTTAGTAAAACTATAAATTGAGGACAAGTAGAATATTTAATCATTAATAACGTTATTCAGTAAGTAGGTAGGTATAATCTGTTTTTATCCGAACAAAACTTATTTCATTAGTTCAAGTATTGTAACGTATCTGAAGCCGGCTCTGACCGATATCTCAGCCAGCAAACACATGACTCATCGCGAACCACCGCGAAAGGTATAGATGAGTGCCGAAACCCCTAGAGATCTGGAACGTTCGTTGACGATATAAAAATACCGCTTTCCGTCCCAAGCGGCAGTCAGTCTGTATTCAGAAAGCGAATCGAACGTTAACAAAGAATTCGAACAGTGAAGATAAATTGAGCGTTAGTTGCTAAGTGTTGTATATAAATTAGTTGTGATTGTGAAATATTGTTGAAAAATAAATTTGTTTAAGACAGTTAATTCTTTAATTCGTTACAGTTGGTGATCAGAAATGGATTTTTAAAATAAATTTGTGAGCGCTTGGTGGACACTCTTTGTATTACGGTCAAATAGACTATAAAACTTATTTGTTCGCGTAGAGATTGGCGATTCATTGTGTTTCGCGAAGTGGAGAGTATCGGACTACAGAAACATATATTGATAGAACTTTCTCTCGAAAAATAGACTTGTGAACATAAATACTCGATTAAAATAAGTGGACATTTTCAG
>WOGO01003958.1:0-13740 GCA_015342085.1 Leptinotarsa defecta | reverse complement strand
GTCACGACCGAAACAGGTTTATTATTTGCGCGTGTTGTTGGATGATATATCCGTTTGCGGTGATTTGGCAAAACAGACCGAATAAATGATAACTAATTTGACAGGTGTAGCTTCAAAAAGTTGGCCGTTATCAAAGTCAGAGTTCGGAAGTCACTTTTAGAAAACCTTATAGTTCAAATAGTAATTCTAAGATAATCTACAATTGTCAACCACCTAGTTTCAACATGTTTCAAGAATTACAACTTACTAAGCTTAAGGACCTCCTAAACGCACTTCAGTTCTGCTGCCTTCACAGATAAAAGTCGGCAAAACATGTGCAAATAAAATATTTTATCCGTCATATGTCATTTATCAACTAGATACAAGCAATGGGCCATATCGGATAGGGATTTCATTAGGAGCACATACATTTTTTTTGAGTTGGCTACCTTGTGTATTTGTCATTGGTGCCAGTTGTCATGTTAATTATTCATGATGTTACTTCAACTGAGTACAATGACAGCAGCAAATAAAACTCAAAAATTAACAATACTACATGCGGCAACCTTTATCGATATGGTCTATCGAGTATAGGAGTATAGACATGATAATAGACATGATATGAATAGCTGACCAGGGAAACAATAGAGCGATAAAGTAATAGCAAACGGGATAGTACACGCGCCTTGGAATAAAAAAATAAAACAAAACACCAAAGCAACAAGTTTGATCCCCAATACCTGTCAATGACGTCGATGGAGCCGTGGCTGCCGTATTCGCGCTTCAGCAGCGGCGAGCCGGGATTCGACAGCTGATTCGTATACTCGAGCAGCTCCAAACTCGAGTTGCTGCGGCTCAGGTGCTCGGGCTGCTGCAAGAGATGCGCGCGACGCGACGACGATTCGTTTCGGCGGTGCCTGTCGTTGAACGAGGATCGGTTGGTGGAGGTGGAGAGGCCGGCGTTCGCCCAAGCGCGCTGCACATGAGTGTTGTAGTAGTCGACGGCCAATGCGGCGCGCTCCCGTATCGGAGTCGTCGTTGCGGACGGTGGCGCTCGCGGCGGCGCTGGTCCGCACTCTTGCAATCCGATCATCCCATCACGCTGAAACAAAAGAAGACGATACAGTACGAGTCGATGATTTATCTCTAAAACTCAAATTCTCTTTGGGAGAGATCAGAAACAGGTCCGATTTTGATGATTTGTTCAAATTTTTGTTTTTATATATTATTTGAAATGCAGACGAGCATGGTTTTTTTTGGAAAAAATTCTTCGGATATCAATTGATATAATACTATGCCTAGAAGTACCGTGAATTGTTAATGAAACGTAAAATATGTATTATTCATCCAAAATTAATAAAAGTAGGCCCTTTCCGAAATAATACACTTATGCCACTTAACAACGCAACCACCAAAAAAAATTTGTAGGGCATTTTTTTGATCGACATCAGTATTCGCTACAAATTCTCTTTCATGTCATCTATCTGCCAAAATTGGGTGCCTCGAAGTGGTAATTTGAATTTTGGAAAAAAGAATGACGAGAGCCATATTAGGTGAATACGGTGGCTCTTCAATACGGTTTGTTGAGTTTTCGACGAGGTTGCTCTTTCAAACGCCGCTTGACACTCAGTTGATATTTTTTATTTACTATCTCACCTTATAGCTAGAATTCGGGATGCACATCCACTTTGATGAACTTTTTTCTTTTTCGAGTCAATTGAAAGGCGTCATTTCGAAGCTGATTGACTGGTTTGCATATCAAATTCGTGAAAATCAAGTAGTTTTCATAAAAGAGCTCTAAAACAGCGCATTTTAAACTTATCATTTCATCCTTTTTCTTAAAAAAATTATTTAAATACTTGAAAGAGGAATGAAATAATGCATTCAACATTTAAAGGGAATCGTTCCTATTTCACCATTTGGCATCATCGCTTATAGATAATAGAAAACAATGAATCTGCTACCTGTATGAGACAAACAAAGATGACATATTTCAGAGGCATGCTGTTCTGTTTACTTATGTTCCGAGTTCCGAGAGATTCTGTGACATATGACATTTTGTGCACCTAACCTATCTTCCTCTATATAAATAAATAACATGACAACTGTTGTTTATGTGGCTTGTAGAGGTGGTATTGAACTATAATTCATATTTTGCCTTAATTGTTGATTTATAAAGATAATTTTCCTTTCTTAAAGTAGAATATCTAGATACGTACTAATTATTTTCAACTTTATATAGGCACTGTTGCCAATATGTGAATTAGAAACAAATCCCTTTGAAAATTAACACCCAACATTTGAAACATCAATTTGAATACTTTTCGAAATGAATTTTAAAAACTTATGAATCAAACCCAACTTTATTTTGTTCAAACTTGCATTTGCTGTAATAACCTAAACTGAGGAACATTCCACATTACGAGTACAATGCGTTTTATGACCAGCGAACTTTACGCGATTGGATTTGTGTAGAAAATTCAGGTCTTTTGGCGCTAGTCGAGCGAAAACGCATTTCATACCTAAAAATCGTTTGAAATGGTACGAACTGAGACAGAAATATCAGCGACTACCTTTCTCAGACCTAAATGTACGTACGTACGTGTTTTCGGTGCATTGACACACGAAATTTCATTTGCAATGAAAAATTCAACACAATTTCATTGTTCGATATTTTCATCGATTGTAAAAATCGGAAAACACGTATTGTAAAAAAATCGAAATGGTGGATGGCGCACTAACTCCGCGTGAATATATAGGACAGGAAAAATAATTTCGACAATCTCTTCTCGTTGGCCTTTTGAATAAGGGATTCACAACAAGATCATCGATTATATATTTTTTAAACTTATGTTCATATATATCGGCTGAACCCAAGAGTTCTCTCTTACTGAGTTATCTAGAATGTTTGTTTTTAAATGCAACCATTCTAATGGTCAACTTCTTGTGCAAATCTGGCAATTCTTCAGACATCTGCAGTTATATCTTAATGATAGTCTCCAATTGGCTTAGAAACAAAAGTTGAGAGGTCACCTTCAACAATTCCTTCAAAACTTCCTAAATGCGTGATTAAACAGTAACGCCCTTCTCCTGGGGATGCAGTAAAACCAGTAGAAACCCTTCCTAATGTGACTGCCGCATATTGATACCCGTGCGATACCATGTTTCTTTACTTTTCTTTCATAGATTTTCGTGGACTCCCTGAATATGTTCTCCTCCATTGCGTTCTTATAAAATAGATTTTTCCATTGAAAACCCACTTGCGCCTTATTTTCTTATAAATATCCAATGTTGGTCGACTTTGAGATTCCATTGGTGGTTTATAGACCTCTGCTTGCACTCTTTCATTATATTGTGAACGTTTCTTTTTGGAACAGCTAGCTTTGTAGCACAAGTTTCACAGTATCGTCTACACTCGTACTGCCACTGGACTGACATGGAAATTTTGAAATCTATGACATACTTCATATGTCATGTTTTCACCTGTTGAATCAATATACTGCCTCGTCCTCGTACTGTTTTATAACAATTTGATATAAATATCTCTTTATTTAGAGAGAACGCAAATGAAATATATTTTATTGTCAAAGGATGAATGCATCTTATAGACAAAGTCTTAGTAATAAGTCTGGCAAAATTAGAACATATACAAAAAGGGAACATATAAAATAGAATAGATCATATAACAAGATGATCATACAGATACTTCTGAACGGTGTAATGGGCCCTGTCAATATAAAGCATTTCAACTGCATTTCTAAATCTGATGAGCATTCTTATTTATTCAGTTTTAACTGGCAGATTATTGAAGAGTTTGATCCCATTGAATATTATTGAGTCTCTAACTTAGGAATTCGTGGGAATAGTCATGTCACTATCGTTATTGTGACTACGAATATTCAGTGCAGAAAGGGGGACACACAAGATGAATGTCTTCTTCATTAAGCATACAGTTTCCAAATTGAATAAGGTAGCTACCGTCAAGATACCGCAAGCTTTGGAAAGAGATGGAACAGTGTACAAAACTCAGCAACTTTTGATGCTGAGCTATGATCAGACCTTCTTTGGAGTATTGTTCACATGTATAGAGGTCGACCTCTAAGCATAACCTGAAGCTACTGGATCCATCCAGAAAAGAGCCATCCGCCTGATTGGAGACAAGAACATCACTAGTAAACTTGACAGTCTGATATAGAAAGGTTGAAGATTTGTCTCTGTTTCATAGATATTTTCACAGGAAGTTTTCAAGTGACTTGGAACATTTGATTTCATCAAAAGCAGTACATATGAGAAATACCCGACGGACTGTGGCTGCTCATCGTTTTAGGTTTAACTCAGTATACTGTTTACGAAATCATTTGGAAAACTGCGTTTATGTGGAATAAACTTCCTGTGAACGTTTTTCTAACTAACAGCGATTCAAATACAAAGAGAATCGTCACTTTCGCACAGGCACTGTTCTTAGATCACCTTAAGGATTTTCCTGCAGTGCTCTAGTTTTTTCAGAACATGTATCGGACAATCCTTTTTTGAAGCAGGAAAACCAATTGAAATAAATCTTCTGAGCAAACTCCCCAGAAGGAAATTTCATATCTCATATGGGGTCTATGAGAGCACAATTGTGGAATTGGCCGCGGTGGTACTGCGCCCGACTCACGATCGGAAGATCGTGGGTTCGATTCCCGCCTCGACCAGATATTTTTCTCGAGAGAATTTATCTGGCTGAAGCGGGGACGATTCCGCAACCGTGTTAGAAATCACATGTTAAAAAGTAAGACCTCGTTAGTCCTTAGCTCGCACAAGTTTCTTTTCTATCTTTATTATGGAGCGACAGCTGATTAATGGTAAAACAGATTTAAAAACAGATTTTTTTTTAAAACAATAGGCTGTTTTTGAATGTGAATAGCCTATTTCTGAAGATATGTCTCATAGTGCATAGTGAACTGGGGTGAACTTCCTGGTTAAGTTCATTGTGTAATCCATAAACTTAAATTTATCGTGGATATCTTTCAATTATTTCATTACACAGGCAAGTCTCGGGTAAGTCACAGCGGTTAGTAAGTACTATTGTTTCATAAGTCACTCTCTCAGAAGTTGTATATGAATTTTTCTCATTTAAATTCTCGCTTAACACTATATCGAACTTAACAATCTAAACTGTCAGGGTGTTATGTTGTATTATTCTACTGTGGTGTTAGTATGAACCTGCAAGGACAGAGGGCTATAAAAGTATCATTAACTAAATCTTTTCGGGTACTACACCTTTTATATATTTAGGGTTGTCAGAGAAATAATAAATACCCGTAATTGGGGATACCTTCAATATCTTTTATCTTTATAATTGACTTTATGATTCTGTTGGAGAAGAAATAACAAAAAAATGTTCATTTGAAAGTGGTTGACAATATTTCATGGTGAATTTTATTAATGAAGAAACTTGTTTGAAATATTTTTGATTTATTAATTTTTGTTTCATTTTCAAGTGTTCAATTTTCAATTTTTTGCTCATTGCCTTTTATTGTGATTTTATTTCACGGTTCATTTTTGTGTAACAAATGGAATTAGTGCTCGAAAACACTTGAGATGTTGACAGTGGCATACGGTGATTATACTCTGAGTCAGAAAATTGTTCACAAGTGGTACACGATTTTCGCAGAAGGTCGAGAAGATTTGAATGTCGACGCTCGCCCTGGACGCCCGAGCACATCAATAACCTACGAAAATGTTGAGAAAGTGAAGAGAATTGTGCAACTGCGAAATTCATTCCGAAATTGTTGAATTTAATCAAAAAACCGTCGCATAAGCATCGTTCAGGAATTGGCGATTAAGATTTGCTTAAAAGGATCATAACTGGTGATGAATCATAGCTATATGGTTATGACAGCGAAACCAAAGTCAAAAAAGTACGCCAAGTTCCATCAAATATCGGGGTTTTGCTCACTGTAATCTCCGTAATCATACCTCAGCCACCGTATTCACCAGATTTGTCCCCTTGCGGCTCTTTCATGTTTCCAAGATTGATGAGACCCACGCAGGGTGACAATATGCGGTAGATTTCTATCTTTACGGTAGATTTTCAAAAAAATTGAAAAATTGCAGTAAATGCATTTTCGTCGGTAGACTTCAGTAGATATAAATAACACGCCTTGGCAATAGAATTTTCATTTCAATGTGAGTGGCGACATCTACAGCAAATGACATGAATTCATTATTTTTAGGTTCTGCCCGCTTCGATACACAGAACACAAATTGGTTACAGATTATAAAACATCCATTTCCCGATTGTTTATTACTGTTTTCTGAATATCTCTGACCATAAAGAAAGAAGAAGAAGAAGATAATAACACATAACCTCATTTCACTTTTCGTTTTCAAACATGGAGACATTTCTTTTTTTGAATCTTGAAATCTAATACTTGAAATAATTCAAGTGTTCAAAATAACCAACAACAAAGAACCAACTAGAAATCAACTTGCCATTTCAAGTATTAGACCACACCCATTGGCCATACTCGTAATAAGGCCAAGGCCTTCTATATTCAGTCATACTATTCAAATGTCTTTACAATCGCCACCTAGTGGTCGAAAACTCAAATTTTCACTATGTTGGTTCCCTTCAAATATATTGCAGTTTCAGTAGGTTTTCAATGACACTGTAGGTAGATTTTTCAAATAAAATGTAATCACGCTGGACACATGAAAAGTCGGCGTTTTGCGAAGATTTGAGAAATGAAAATCGAATAGATGAGAGAGCTTTCAAGGACCTTCCAAAAAGTGCATATCAGAACTGCTCCGAATATTGGGATAAACTTTGGCACAAGTGTAATATATCTGAGGGGGGCTATTTTGAAGGGGACAAAATGGAAATTGATGAATACATACATATTTTTTTAGAAAAATAAAAATTCACCTAATTTTTTTAATAGTTATGTAAGTTATGAAATAATAAGCAAAACAAATTTTACGGGAAATTTGTATTACCAGCGTCATACTTGGGAAAACGTAACACTTACAAGAAACACTTTTTCATTGCTGCCTGAAAAGTTAGCACGCTATTGGAATTGTTAGTTTTGAGTGACTGGAATCATCTCCCGATGATGCCAACTTGGCTAGCGAAACGTGCGTCCAGAGAAGTTATTTCTAATCCATTCCATAGGGTGCGTTATATAAATTCATTCAGTGATACCATTTGATGTATTTCGCAATATTTTATCAGATAGAAGTGTGTGTGTGCTACTAGTGTTAAGATTAGACTATATTATTTTCAATTATTTAAACCCGTAGCACTATCTACGGGTCATAAAGAAAAAATATGGAGGCTGAAGAGAGATATACTTTGGTAGCTGTCATGTCAAATAAAAGAGCCCCAAATTCATTTTCTGATTTCACAATTGACATGATTGTTACGAAGGACTAAAGGAAATAGCTTGAAAATCCCGTTTCAGATATACCCAAGTATTTATTTTGTAAATGACGTATTATAACTTCACGAATTGTTCTCTTAGATAATTTGACGTATTATAAATTCACACAATTCATTTTGAATAATCGAGAACTAACTAAAGCGATTATATCAACAATTACTTATAAAGTGATAACGAATTATAAACTACAAATTGTAGTTTTTATACTATTAGTTTCGAGAAATTTGTGAGAATCCAAGAATTAAACTGAAATAAATTGAGAATTGCACGTTTCAAACTGAAAAGTTCGTGATATTATAATTTTTATTGAGGTTACTTACAAAATGATACGATTTTGATATTTGTTGTAAACATCTAACAGTAATCCTAGTTATCAATCGCAAATTTGATATTCTCTCAATTCTCGTTTAGGTTGTAGATATAAATCTAATTTATTTTTTGTCATAAAGCGCAAAACTGATATCTTTATGAATACAATCTTTAGCGAATTCACACTGTAACTTACCGACATTTCAAATAAATCAATTAACAAAATCAAAACAGGTAAACGATACACTTGAAAAGGAAACTTTTTTGTATAGAGTGCACTTCAACGGCAAATCTTTCTATACCAATACAGATTCGAAAACTGAGGGAAGTGCAATGCAATATTTATCTCCAATCGATATTGACTGGAACAATGTGGATCATTAGCAGGTCGCTTTTATCTATTACAGATTGAGGTACTTCTGATAAACAAGTCAAACAATATTTTTTTTAGAATGCAAAGCAAACATATTCATCAGAAAATGACTAATGATTTTTTTGCATTTCAAACCGTTACTTTGAAATGGTTTTCATTTTTTTGTGTACCATTCATGCTAAAGAAATTACCAAAAAATTTGAATCTTTCTATAGGAATTGAAACAGCAAGCAAGCACTGGTTGTGACGGTTTCTCTTCCTTCAGGAGAAGCCATCACAAACAGTGCTTGCACTTCCCTACATCAGAGGATTATCGGAAAAGATACGAAGAATTGGATCCAAGTACAACATGAGAACCTGCTTCAGATCCGGAAACACTATCCGTAGCAACCTCACGAAAACCAGGCCACCTAACGAGAACTGCGATTCCAATAATTGCATTTACCGGATACTCTGTGAGTGAGGAAAATCCTATATCGGTGAAACTAAGAGGCCATTGAATGCTCGTATTTCCGAGCACAAGAAACACATACAGCGAGGGGAAAACAGCAAATCAGGAAGAGCCGAGCATGTTTGGACCCATCAACATAACATCGAATGGTCCCAAGCTGAGATCATACACAAAGATAAACATTGGTTTAGGAGGAAATTCAAAGAAGCCGCATACATGTTATCCAACAGTGTATTCAGCCAAGCTAGCGTAGAGATACACAACATATGGAAACCCATAATCAGGCGAAAAATGGCCAACTCCCGCCAAACGGTCATCTCCCACTAAACCAGTGAAGCGGAAAAAGGAAAGCAGAGATAAGTGAAAGTACTCAGATTACCTATAAATAGTCAGCTCACGGAGAAATCGGTCCAGTAATCACCCGAAGACGATTGTGGATACCCGACACAATTATTATTCAACACACGACATGAAATCCCAAAAAAATCGATCGAAGGAAGAGGCTGCCTTTATTCAAAAGGATACAGATATGGTGAAACAGTTTGAAGCAGATGCACATTTAAAAGAAAATGGAATTGAAAAGGATTCAAGCCGAAGTGGAGGTGTTAAAAATAGAAACTGCAGAAAAAGGTCAATTTCCCGAGACAGGAGTAGCACACCATCAAGAAGTAGACCAATTAAGAGACGGAGATTGATCTTTGGATCTTCTGATAACTTTTCCAGAATTGACAAAGAGGCTGCCATTATTCAAAAGGATACAGATATGTTGAAACAGTTTGATGCAGGTGTACCTTCAGAAGAAGATGAAATTGAAGAGGATTCAATCCGAAGTGGAGGTGTTAAAAATAGAAACTGCAGAAGAAGGTCAATTTCCCGAGACAGGAGTAGCACACCATCAAGAAGTAGACCAATTAAGAGACGGAGATTGATCTTTAGATCTTCTGATAACTGTTCCAGAAATGACAAAAAACCTAGAAATATGTCAAGAGAGCGAAGCAGATCCATAGAAATTAGTGATAGGGTCACAGAAGAAGACATGAGAGACCGAAGTGGAGATAGCCCAGACTTTGAGGATGGTCTAGTTTCTGGAATGCACCGTCTTCCAGAAGAACAATCCAAAACTACAACTTTTCGAGAAATAGGTTTGCATTCACAATATTTACCAGAGTGGAAGACACTTGAGATTCTACAATGGCTCCAGGGGGTGGAACCGTTGAACTATGAGAACGAAGGAGCCAATGCTAGGAGAACATCAAGAGTAAGGAAAAGTATATCGCACGTCCAGAATTGTAAAGGCAGAACTCAAAAAATGGTGTTTGCAGTTCTCGGTTAATGTTTTAATCTTTCGTGAACTCCAAATTTTTTCTGATTCGAACGTTTTTTACAAATTCGTTTTTGAAATTTTTGATCAATCGATATTGCTTTGAGGAATACAATTTGTACGATATATATAAGTAAATAAAACATTCAAATAAAGTAACATGAAATTTATTATACTTAAAATCGCGAAGTACATATGAATTAATTGATTCATCCTCATCTAATTAATCTATCCAGTTAATGTTGCCAAGGTAACATTAATTAGATAGATTCAGGTACTCACAATTAAGGTACGAAGATTGATCTTCAGATCTTCTGATAACTGTTCCAGAAATAACAAAGAACCTAGAAATAGGTCAAAATAGCGTAGCAGATCCATAGAAAGTAGGGTCACAGAAGAAGATATGAGAAACCGAAGTGGAGATGAAGATACAGGATTGCATGCACACTATTTACCGGAGTGGAAGACACTTGAGATTCTGCAATGCCTCCAGAGGCTACAACCATTGTACTATGAGCACGAAGGGGCCAATGCTTGGAGAACATCAAGAGTGAAAAGACGTATATCGCACGTCCAGAATTGTAACGGCAGAATCCGAAAACTGGTGTTTTTAGGAAATCTCGGCTAGAGTTTTAATCTTTCATGACCTCTATATTTATTCTGATTCGAACGTTTTTTAAAAATTCGTTTTTGAAATTTTTGATCAATCCATATTTTTTCAGTTGTGGCTATTGCTTTGAGGAATACAATTTGTGAAATATATATAAGTAAATAAAACATTCAAATAAAGTAACATGAATATCTTACTTTGCCCTATTCCATTCACATATTATTTATGATATACGACTATGGGGAAACTCTGGTATCTCTCTTAAAGTTCTTCGAATACAGAAAAAGGCCATAAGAATATGAGCTTGTGTGAGATATAAGGAATCTTGTAGAGAGTACACCGAATTCAAAATTATGTCACTATATTCAGCGTATATTTTTTATTGCCTGTTACAGTTCCACAAGAACATCGGTATTTATATGCCGAACTCTCTCCGATAGGCATAATTATAATACAAAAAAAAATCTAATAATATTTACACAAACGATATTTTGTGCTTTAGAAAATCAGCTTCAAGTAGACACAATCGAGTTTACATTCAGACTTGTCAAAGATATTCGATAAGTTGGACCACACCATATTCATCTCGAAAATCAATGAAATTAGCTTTGGCTCAAATTTGTTACAATTGTTTTATTACTATTTCAAGAATTGGTCCCAATTTGTTGCATAGACACGTTACAAATCTGATGAGTACAGTGCTACCAGTGGAGCTTCACAGGAAAGCAACCTAGATTCCTTTCTATTTTCCCTGTTCATTGATTGATTGATTGATAGCACTTTATTTCCAAAAGGCATTCACCCAATTACAGGAAATGTACAAAGGTGTTGATGAAAATATATGCAAAACAGTATAATTAGTTAAAAAAAAAATTGCTACAACTAAAAGAAAAATAAGTAGAAATAAAAATACATCACAAGAAGCGAAAAGAGAAAGGGATCACAGTCAAAAGGTTCTAGTGAGAATATGTTTTAAAATAAAACTTTGAGAACTGTGATTAATATCGCACATATCACAATGAATTATAGTTGTTACAAAGTATTGACACTGGTGCTTTCAAACTGTTATTTGTTCTGTCAAGATCACAGTTAAATGTCGTTCGATATCTGGAATTAAGGGGTGGGGTGCGGAAGTTGATCATTTGTGAAAGAGGGGTACACGAGATCTTATTGTTTAGCAGTTTGTGAAGAAAGGAGACTCTGACAAAAAGTCGTTCTGTATTCAGAGATATTACACGACGACTCTTTGTCACAATCACCTTTCTTCACAAACTTCTTATTACATTATTATTATTATTATTATATAGGATTTTCTGCACTCACAGGGTATCCGGTAAATGCAGTTCTTGGAATCGCAATCCGCGTTTAGCGGTCTGGTTTTCGTGAGACTGCTGCGGATAGTGTTTCTGAATCTGAAGCAGCTTCTGATGTTGTACTTGGACCCAATTTTTCTTATTCTTTCCGGGAATTTTTTGTTTGATTGTTCCTTGTATTTTATTTCACTGTGATTTCATTTCAGGTTTTTTTCATTGAAATAATTGTTATTTTGTGCTATTGTTTTTAATTTTTCACTTGTATTGGTTCTTTTAGGGATTTCAAATCATTTTATATAATATGAGATAATAAAATTCAATCATAGTGTTAATAAAAGCACTGTTCGACGCTGGTTGGCTAAATTTTGTGCAGGAGATTTCAGCCTCGAAGCTGAGCCCAGAAGTGGTCGACCTACAGTAATCCAGGACGAGAATTTGAGGACCCTGGAGAAAACTGATCAATCACAAACAGTGCGTGGAATGGAGAAACAATTGAACGTCAGCTCCAATGGGGTTTTTGATTGATGAAAACGTATTGGAAATGTCAAAAAACTCGAATAGTGGGTGCTCCACGACTTGAACGATCGTTCTTTGCTTTTGCTTCTTTGCATTTGCGTAATCAAAACAAACCTTTTTTGGATCGGACCGTAGAAACGTGTGATGAAAAGTGGATTCTCTTCGACAACAGGAGACGTTCAGGACATTGGTTGGACACCAATGAGCCACCCAGGCACTTCCGAAAAGCGAAAACCCACAAAAAAGGCCTTCGGTTACTGTATGGTGGTCTGCGACTGGTGTGATTTACTATAACTTTCTGCAACCAGCCCCAACCATTACAGCATAGTCCTATTGCGAGGAAATCGACGAAATTTACCAAACATTGCAGCAGCAGCAGCCAGGACTGGTCAATAGAAGAGCTCCGATCACCGAATCACCGAATCACCTTCCTAAAATCAAACGAATTGAGCGTAAAAGTTCTGCCTCAACCACCATACTCCCCAGATCTCTGGGCAACCAACTACCATCTCCTCATGCACTTCGATAAGTTTCTCACCGGTAGAACTTTTGTCAATCAGGATCAGGCAAAAACGGACTTCGTCGATTCCATCGAATCCCGAGCACTCAATTTGTATGTTGGCGGAATTATTCGACATGTTTTACGTTGGCAAAAGTACACTGATGAAAATGGTGCTCAATCAATGATCAAATTGAATAAGTATTCACTGAATATTACAGTTTGAAGTAGGCTCATAAAAAGGAAGAAAACTTTTGAAACCAGTCTAATATTTTTGATCGCTGTTGAAAATGTACGATTTTAGTTCATTTTTTTACTAGTCAGGTACAGTTCCTTTCAATTGAATTTGATGTTATGAACAATTTTTCAGTTCATCAATTTCGGCTTCCAATTATGCAATTCTTTCATCGTATTCTCGTAGTCTTAGAATTTTTCGGAAAGGTTAGATACACTGGATTTGATAATTATGTCAGTTACAGCTTGATTATTGTATGCATCGATTAGAGCTTGTTGTAGTTGAATTGAACAATTGACATGCACCATTTGAGTCAATGAAATGGTATTTGAACTTATAAATTTGGCTGTATAGCTTTAAGATATAACTCATTGAAAAGATGATGTGCAATACCAACTCACATTTTGACAGACCCTCACTTTTTTTTGTCACTGTTCTCAAAAGTTTGAATTTACTATTACAAACCCTCTTATAATAGTTTTGCAAGTCCTTTGACACACGTCAATACAATTGACGTTAAAGAAACTTCATTTTTTCCATTGATTATTCATTTCAAGAAACGATAGCGTCCGCTATAGGAAATTGCCACCAATAATATCGCTCGTTTTTTTTTAAGGTATACCTGGACGTGGCTTACAGAACAAATAATAATTCAAGCAAATTTATTAAAAACAGTGAAGACAAAACTTCTGTGTCGGATAAATCAGGAG
>WOGO01003957.1:0-13741 GCA_015342085.1 Leptinotarsa defecta | reverse complement strand
TTACGATGAAAAATATTTCAGAAGATATAGAATGAAGTAGGATCGTACCTCGTGAAGAAAGTATGACCTTTATTTTCTGAGGCTTAGCCGTTGAGGTTAGTTGAGACTAACAATTCATTCGTGGTTCAGTCTTGTATCACTGGTGAGAAATAGGTGGGTCAAAACTGTGCTGACTGATGGTGAATATTGAATGCTTCTTTTTGACCCATGTTTCAATGAGAAATCATGATGACGACTTCCTGCAGAACTGCTTCAACAAAAGAACATCGACTGAGGATGATGATAGTTCAATAAGCCGTTTTTGTCCATTTAGAAAACATTGCTTGGGGCAATGAGTTTCGTGCTTTCAAACAGAATCATGTGGTATTCCTCAGTGGGTGCGGGTTTCACAACCGACTTGTGAATCCCATGAATCTTTTGGTGGTTCCGACGTATACATTCCCATGAGTGTACAGTATGTGATTTACCTCTACTGCTGATAATGGATCCTCTTTGTCTTCAGCAAACCTGAGGATTTGTTGTAATTCCCTGATGGGTTTGAAAACTATTTTGATGTTGTATTTCCCCAAAAGTTTTCCAGTTCTGTCTGTGACGTGCAACCAGCTGAGCCTCCCCCAGGTTTTTGAACCGTGGAACTCTTCAGTTCCATGGCCTTGTTGATCTCGAGTACACTGCATCCATTCTATCTAGAGGTCACTTGAAGATGTTCTAGTTCTTCCTCTAGATACTTTGGTTCACATATTCTTGGAGACCGTTCAGTTAGATTAAGATGGTGGTTTGGAAATGCCTCAAATTAGCCGAATATTTTGAAGATTTTGTCTGAATTTTGTGGATCTTAGGCCAGAATATATTCATGAATTTTTTTTTTGTGATATTGGGCAATTGGGATCTATCTGGAATGTGAGTATTCATCTAACTCGATATGTATTTCACTTACCAGGATATGAAGCAATCGCTACCAAAATTGCCACCTGAATTGTGGTCTGCATTTTTAACATTAGTAAAACATGTTTCTCAATGAGAAAGATACCAAAATGGAGTTGTTATCAAATTGCAATTGAATTCATCACAATTATGGCAATGGGACTATTAAAAGTATTTCATAAAAGGTATTGTTCCAATATCCATAAAAGTTTATCGACTATTGATGTGAAGCAATTAAACTTTTCTGATTGAATCGGAAAATAAAAATTTCAACAGTCATAATGCTTTGTTCAGTTCTCAGATTTTGAAATCTGCAATCCATTTAGTTTGAGTAACGAGATGATGGAACTACCATTTGAATCGACAACTAGAATTTGATGGCATGGATGGCATGGAATAAAGCTATCGAAATAACTTTTCTCTCACCAGAACAGAAATAATGTTTATCAACATGCGTTTTGCGCACCTTATCACTTCCTACAAGCTATGTTGATGCTTTTATATGTTTCTTCATGAATCATCACCTTGGATGTACTCGAGTACCGCCCGATATCTAAAAAAATGACCTTTTTTTCAGGTATACATTCAAGTTTGGCCCCGGAGATAATTAAATACCCCAGAATTCTGTCCCTAGCCTTTCCCCTACAGTTAAGGGAATGTCCCGACTCTTCACTTTCGTTGTCAGTAGATGTTGACACAATAGGGACCAAGCGTTTAGACCTTCACGCCATCTAGTGGCAAGAATCTCTACTTTCTGAGCGTACTCGTAAAATTTAAAACTAAAATTAAATAATTTTTGAAGACGGAAATGCTTCATGTCAATAAAGAGATGAGAAACTCAGTGTGAAGAGTCGAAAAAAATAGAAGGAGCTATAGCCAGCTCTCAGTGAACATCAATCTTTATTTTGTCTGAAATAGGTGAGAATTTTGACAATAAATCCTTAACGAATTGTAGACGACTGATGTCACCACCCTCCCACTGCAACATTTTATTATGTGGATACTGTGGAAAATTGAAATTGCGTGAGTTACCTGATATTGTAAAGGCACCAAAAAAATGTGTTGGCTTCATATTGCATGAGTGTTTGTCTTTGGGGAAGCTCTGTTCAAAGTGGGTGCCGTACGAGCTCACTATTGACCAAAAACAAGAACGTCTTGATTCTGAACAGTGTTTGGCCATGTTTGCGAAATTTTTGCGCAAATATGTGACAATAGATGAAATATGGATCCGTCACCTCAGTCCGGAATCAAAACGATCGTCATCTGTGTGGACAGCAATTGGTGAACCTTATCCAAAGCACCCGAAAGCACAACAATCGGCGGGAAAGGTTTTGGCCTCGGTATTTCGGGATGTTCATGGCGTAATATTCATCGACATCTTGAGAAGGAAAATTCCATCGACAGTGAATGTTATATAGCGTTGTTGGAGCGTTTGGAGGCCGAAATTTCAGAGAAACTACCCCATTTAAAGGGAAAGGATGATGCTTCATCAAGACAATGCACAGTGTCAGAAATCAATAAAAACGATGGTGAAATTGTATGAAATGTGCTTGAACTCTCATATACCATATACGCCAGATTCGGCTTTAAGCGACTACTGGTTGTTCGCAAACCTCAAAAAAAATGCTCGTCGGTGAGAAATTTTGTTCGACTGAAGAGCTTATTGCTGAAACAGGCGTTTTTTGAGGCAAAACGATTGTGTGGCTCACCAAAACGATTGTGTGGCTCTTGTTGGAAATCACTATGATGAACAAAGCCAATTTCGAACAAAAAAAATGCGTTTTCTTTCTTAGGCCCGGTATTTTTAGGCCTAGCTGTTCACACATCACTCCAATACTAATTGTTCCAGTTTTATCTTCTTGAATTTTCAGGTGAATAGTGTGGGGGTGCACGTTATGCCGAACTCAGGTAAAAATTTTGACTATGGGACGCAACTCGAGGGTACCTCAAGGGATTAAGGATGAAACTTGGTGTACTTACCGACCATCGAACTGAACTCTTGTAGGGTCATTGAATGACTTCTTAGTATTCTTTCTGTTGTCCTTTCGTTATTTATCACCTGACTGATACTTAATCTCCACTTTTTTTACCCTACCTAAAAACACGTACTATTATATTATTCTATGGTCATTCTATATTACATGTTGAGCAACACTGGACTTCTCTCATCTATGAATACGGATATGTGAAACATGTTTCTTGTACCAAGCTATTACAGTCCACTTAGCTGGATTTCCATAAAAATATGTTGGTCAAACTAGGCGTACTACTATAATCGAATATATCAAGTCAATTCATTCTATTCGAATTCAATTTATTCGAATCTTCATTGTCTATGAAACATAAGTCACTTCCAGACCCAAAGATATTTTTTTCAATTAATAAGAGCGGGAACTTAAAGTTGACGGTTGTATTTGTTGAGGCGTTGAGAAACGTTTATGTTGAAAAAGAAAGTTTTTCGACAAAAAACTTAGGGTTAGAATTCAGAGTTATCAACCTCATATGTGGATTCCAAAAGAAATGATACTTTGAATCTAGTCTGATACTCTTTCACTTGATAAGCTTTGTTTCTTTCATCTATGACAGTGTGTCGATTCAAAGCTAGCAGGCATTATTTGATAAGAAGATATAAGCTTTCAAAGTAATAGTTCTTACGTCACTGGGATCAATACATCAGATTCAGGTTTGTGAAGCAATACATATAGGTACAGTATTTTGATGAAACATTTAAACTCGTTCATCAGGATCCATCTAGGAAGGCGGATTTGAATTTTTCATGATTAACATCGTCAAGCTTCATAGCTGTGTCTGTATAAGGTTATTTTTTTGAATGAAATTGCATTCCACAGCAAGTACATGAAGAGTTGAGAGCTGTTGTGCTTGATATTTCTAAGGCCTTCGACTGTGTGTGCCATGAGAGTTTGCTGGCCAAATTTCGATGCTATGACTTGTTGGATCCTTTTTGTGTATGGCTTTTAAGCTTTTTAAAAGAACGTTTCCTGCAAGAGGCTTCCCCCTTTTTTTATTGTACATCAACGATTTATTGGAAAAAACCAAGAATCCAATGCTTTGCTGACGACAACAGACTTGTTCCGTCATTCCATTTGGATTCCAGGACGTCGGCGGCGGATTCACATCTTCACCAGCAGCAGAGTGTTGCATCTCAATGAGGACCTAGAGGTGACTTTGAATTGGAGTGAAAGTAACCAGGTTCCATCCAATGACACGAAAACCCAGGCATCGGTTTTCCCCAAAAAGATAAATGTGTTTGAACCGGATATAATAATGTCAGGACAGAACATTTGTTGGGGGTTGAATTAGACACCAATATGTCTTGGCACAATCATATCGCTGACATTGCAAAGGCTGCTTCTCGAAAGCTTGGAACACTGTTCCGAACCAGAAAACTGTACAAACCCCAGCAACTTTCGATGCTTTATGGAGCTCAGATCAGACCTCCTTTGGAGTATTTTTCATAGGTAAAGAGCTCTGCACTTAAGCATACTCTGAAGCTGCTGGACAATATCCAGAAAAGAGCTACCCGCCTGATTGGAGACACCAACATCACTTGCAACCTTGATAGCCTGGAACATCGAAGATAGGTAGGAGATTTGTCTGTGTTTTGAAGATACTTCCACCAAACTACCAAAAGCTGTTCATATTAGAAATAGATATTGATAGTATTTGAATAATTTCGTATTTGGATAATTTCGTATTTTCGCTCAAGTAATTGGGCTGTTTTACCTTCTGAAAGCATGCTATTGGGAGAAAATATCAGTCTCTGGGTTTTCCCGATATTAAGTTTGGGAAAATTCGCATTTAACCATTTTTCAGCTTGGCTTTCAGCAAGTTTTGAGATTTTCAATAAATGTCTTCAATTTTTGTCTGAGCAGACAATAGATGTAGGCAGACATTGAAAGAGAAAGTTAATAATAAATATTATAAATAGGAGAGGTCCCAGCACAGATCCGTGCGGGACAACGTTTACTATAGGCTCTGAATTAGACGTTCTATTGTCTCCTAGGTCGGCATATTGCTTTCGATTTTGTGAATATGATGTGAGAAGGGAGAGAAACACACCTCTTACCCCTTTTTTTTAATGAGTTTTTTTGACGTTTTTCTTGTTTTTTTATGGAATGATGAAAAAATAATTTGGTACTTTCAAACATATATAGTGTAATAGTTCAGTGCTCTCTTCATTTAAGACGTATTTCTCTGACGTATTTCTTGTTATTGTTTGTTGACTGTTATTTGAGTTTGAGAAGATTCGCATTCAACCATTTTTCAGCTTGGCTTTCAGAATTGCTGACTTTTTGAGATTTTCAATAAATTTCTGCAATTTTTGTCTGAGCAGACAATAGATCTATCATCGGTATAAACAAAGGTAAGACCTCGTTAGTCCTTAGCTCGCACAAGTTTCTCAACTTCTGAGAGTTGTCGTTCGTATGGGGGCGGCAGCTGATTAACGGAAAAGCAGATTTAAACAGAATAAAAACTAATTTTATGTTCGGAAAATGAAATTTTCTTATCGTTTTCAAAAGGTTAAACAAAAATTCCCATCCTAAATGTTTTGCAGCGATCACGAAAGCCGTTGAGAAGAAGATGCAGCTATCTTCATTTTGTTTTGATTATTTGACAGTATTTTAATTTTATTTTATAGGATATTTAGATTATTTATTTTTCGTTTTTCGATTTTTTTATTCGATTCGACGCGATTTTACTATCGCGAGGACTGAAAAAGTGAGTTTTGTGAGGGTGCTCTAAAAACTAAAGACCGTGTGATATAGGTGAGTGCATATAAGATGTGTTTTATATGACCAGTGATCGGATTTGTGATCTAAAGAACCGAAGAATTTCATGTTTAGGTATCTGTTCATTCTTGGAGAATCACTGGAAGACTTCATTATTGTTCGATTATCAAATTTGGTTTTACTGGAATCAAGACTTCAATACTTTCCTTATTGAAATTACATTGCACATAATACTATGATGTGTGATTATCTGATAAATATTTTGAAGAAAAGTCATTTTTTGTGGAGAAAATCAGAGTTTTTTATACACCTTCGTGGAGATTTTCACCATCCTAATTTATTTTTTTTTTTGGAAGGAGAAAATCCCCAAAAATGTTAAAAAACTATGACTCATATATAGTCTTATTTTCATTAAAAATATCAGTAGTAGCCTAAGGATAATTATAATTATGATATAGTTTGGTCTATAGTTTTTGTTCACAACTTTTAGAAGCATAATCAACTTCGTGACCAACACCTTAGATATAGGTAATCTAATCATCAGAATAAGTGTTAATTGCAAATGACAATCAACAATTGTTATTGAAGATGATCAGAATTAAAAATCATATTCAAATATGTAATTGCACCAAAACGAGCATTTTTTCTGTCTTGTAAAACAATTTGGTTGAAACTGATTCGATAATTGGAAATTTTGGGAGGCAGCAAAATTGTCATGAAAGTAAATGTTTTTACCTCGCTTTGAGAAATTGACCTTTTGAAAGAAATTTCACTTCGATTCAGCATAAAAATGGGTAATCCAAGAGAAAATTTTTAATGAAAAGGCAAGCAGTTGTGCAGAATTATAAAAAAGGTGCAGAAATGGACTCTGAAGTAAACATTGTTGATCTGAGGTTATTTGAATCTGTTTGTTTACTTATGGAATGCGTTTCATTATTAATATGGACCTTTTTTAAGAATATTAGCTTAGTCGTATTGCTTTCTCTACTTAAAATTTGTGGATTTTGGAAGTCTATTCTATGGTCTTCCATGATGACATACTACTGAAGGGACTAGAAGTTTGTCTTACATACATTTTAGAACCATTCAGAGACAAAATTTTATATACTGAATTCGATTTTTGCTTACACATCAATGTAATTTTGAGTTTACTGTGTAATTTAGATATTGTTGTGATGTTTCTCTTGGCAATTATAAAGTCGTTGTAACGGAACACAGTAATAATAATATTAATAAAAAATTACTTTATTCATTGCAACAAATGAAAGGGTAAAGTGTCATTCTTCAGTGTTTTCAACGTGAAGGAGAAAAAAAAATTATTCATTTAGAAGTATTGCATATTACCCTACAAATGAAAGATGATGATTATGCAGTGTGATATGCAAGTACTGAACTAATTGAATCATGCACAAATATTAACAAAACCTTCGCTTAAAAATAGTATGTTATGGAACTACTAGAATATGTAGGTTTCTCCTTGCTACATTGTTGACATTCACAAATCTAGGAGGTGTTTGTAGATAGTGTTTTTTGTACCTGTGTTAATAGGTGGAGTTTCCGCAATGTTTCGGTAGTTGTGAAAGCGAGGTTTATGCGGTCAAATTGTCTTATCCTGAGAGATACTCTGAAGCTTGAGTTTTGGATTCTTTAAATCCTCATTTTATAACGTTTTAAAGGCGCTGGACTATGAATACAGTCTCGTGATTATATCAAAATGTTTCTATATACTTTTTTATGAATTTGAGGTTAATGATTTTGGTATTTATATAAGAATTTTGAGATTTATTTAAAAGAAAGTGTAAATTTCAGATTCGCTTCCCTGGAAATAAGAAATAATCATTAAGAACTTGTTTCCAAGGTTATAGTGACTTTGGATATCTCTATTATAAGGATTATTTGCTCACGTATTTTTCCTCTAGGATTATACGACTCTCGATTGCGCATTCACTAATATCGATGTATTATTCTGCTGTTTTACTTTCAACTTGGCTCAAATAGCTTCTCCAGATGAGCCATCATCTCCTTGATGTAATAACTGGTATTACCAGTTATTTGTAGGGACCAATAAATGTTTTTGATATATGAGTTACCATATCTCATCAAGAGAAAGTAAAAAAAAAATGTGTTTCCTTAAGTTCAGTTGCGTAAAACTCTATGAGAGAGTAATATAGTTGCCATAACATAAGTGAGACAAGGGAAATCGTAATTGTTAATGACAGTAGAAGGTATCTGCTTACAGGAAGCTACTATTCAACAATATTATCACTGTCAGACTAGTTTTATTGTAATTTCACAAAAATATAAAAGTGATTTAACCAAAACCTAGTTTCTTCTAAACAGCATCGTTGGTATTGCCATATCTTGGTATATTTATACATTTTTTGTAAACTTAAACCAAGTTGAGTTGACATCCATTTTACTTTCGGTCAGCGCATCCAGATTTTGTAGTTCACAGCAGGATTTCACGCATCCCAAGCTGGATAGCAGTCTCTCTGTGGACTCCAAAAGTCTTTCAAATTTCTGTATGTTTTTTGTTTTTTATCATTGTAGTTCAAAGCTTGGCACACTCGACAGTAATGAAAAGATTTGCTTTGAAAGTACCCGTGTTCGTTAAGAACTTCGAAGTTTCTCTTCCATTGAAAGAAATTCCGAAATTCGCCTGTTTCGTTCAACCTTTTGATATACTGGGCCAATACAGCAGGACTAGCAAAGTCATCAATATGTATGTAGGAATTGGGTGGTAGCAGCATCTTGCAGTTGGATAGTTTAGCACCCATCACTATCGGAATGGAATTTTTCTGGAACGCATTCCACCACAGCTTCTCGGTGATGTAGTCGTTGCAGTTAGAGTTTTCGAACGCTAAGTAGAATAAGTAATTGTCTATGTCTGGACAGTCCAATTTGAAGTGGCCGGGACACCTGAAACATTTTTTTTATATCATTGAAGGAATAATGTTGTGATCGACTGATATAGTACGAAATATTCTGCTTCTGTCCCCCTATCTTTCGCAAACTCAATTCCGTTGAATTCGTTTGGGCTCAAAAAACAAAATCAGTTGATAAATTTCTATCACTCTGAAGTGAATTCACGAGTGACGTATTGGTTGTGTCTTTTGGGTAATACTATCCTTGCCAGGGATGTTTTCTGCAGCCAAAAGAAAATTTTGAGACTAATGGCAAGAGTTTACTACGATGATTCATGTAGAAATATATTTCCTTCTTATAAAATTAAATACAAGGCAAACAAGTGATTATCAAGTTCCATATGCGAGACTCAGTATTACATCAAATTCTCTCAGTTGTATCAGACCTAGGATATTATACAGTACTTTTCTTTAATGTCCTCCCCCTTTTATTTTTTGGACGGGTCAACTCAAAAAATTGAAATTTGGGCATTAAAGAAATGCACTGTGTAACCAAATTCTCGAAAATGTTGAAGTAACGAAGACATTATTTCGCTTCAAAAAAACTTCAAATGACTTTAATTTGGAAAAATGTTTTTATTCACTAAATACAAAAATAGGATGGACCCGGTGGACCACAAAATTTTGTATGTGCAGTCTCTTAGCGTTTTGCATTTTTAGTGTTCATTTATTAATTTTCACTATTAGGAAACAGAGTATAATATCTAGTTTATCTACTGTCAAATGTAATCATAAATTGAATGTACTTACGAATGTAAAGGTCCACAATTACCGTATATGTCAATTTCTATATGTTTCTGTAACGCTTTCACATACTCCCACCTGTGACTTCTACCAAAACAATGTGAACCCAGAATGGCCACAAGAACGTCTCTTCTTTTATTTAGATTCAGCTCGAATTGCTTTGGATATTTTCTTACAACTGTTCGGCCATACGGCACTGGAATATCAGAGTCCATCCTGAATGAAAATTAGATAGAACTTCATTATTATTCATTTACACACTTTTTCAAAGTTTTATCGGGGATCGATCATTAAAAAAAAACGAAACTGTTCATGAAGTCAATCACAACTTGATTGTTGTGAAGTATCAGGAATTGTGGATACAGTAGGTTGCAAAATTTCTCAAGTGTCAACAGCAAATACAGTCCACTCGTGCAGGCTACTTTCTGTACTTTTTGCACAATACTCGTATAATATTTCCATTCAGTTTGTACTCCGAACATTCTTTATGGAATTGAAACAAATATCATTCAAAGGAACTGTTGTAGATCATGCCCGAAAAAAAGTAACGCCGGCCGCCACTGGTAACCATAAACCAAACGTGACGTAGCTAAGAGCGCGCGAAGGTACGATGATTTCCCGCCTCTCGAGAAGCAGTAAGAATAATGCTACCGACTTCGACAGAACTTGGGCGAACTTTCTACGATGTTCGATTACGATATTTAAACGCTAGCGGCGGGCCTATCGAGACAGTCAAGTGGAAGATACAGTACGATACGCGAAGTGATCAAGTAGGCGATAGACATTCAGACAGTCGAGTTGAAGTTTTAGTTGAAGTATTTGTTGTATTTGAAGTGAAATAAAGTTTAGTTTGATTATTCAGGGTAGTCAATTATTGATCAACCCACGGCGGCAAAAAAACAGAACTATACATGATACTACATGGACTGAACAGTCTCTGACATATATGTTTTTTTCCGTAAACCAGCTATCGCACCCCTACGAACCCCTATTAAACTTCAGAAGAAAGCTGTTGAAATTTCATGATATTCTCCTCATAAGTTTGTAAATCATTGTCCTAAGAGTGACACTACTCATGTTATTCTCAAAAGAATGGATCAAAAACAATTTTGTGTTTTAATTTTACACTGTTTATTGATGGGAAAAAATACCGTCCAAGCGAAACAATGGCTTGAAAAGTGTTATAAGGACTACGTTCCATCAGAAACAACAATTGAACGTTGAATTGCTGACTTTAAACGTGGTCGTAGAAACACCGATGATGCAGAACTCACTAAGCGTTCAAAAGGAAGCAGTAACATCAGAAAACATGAGAAAAATCTACAAAATCGTTGTGAATGATCCGAAAAGTGAAATTGCGTGAGTTAGCTGACATTGTAAAGATATCAAAAGAACGTGTTGGTTTTATATTTTATGAGCATTTGACTATGAGAAAGCTTTGTTCAAAGTGAGTGCTGCGGGAGCTCACTCTCGATCAAAAACAACAACGTCTTGGTGATTCTGAGCAGTGTTTAGTCATGTTCAAACATTACAATCCGGAATTTTTGCGTCGATATGTGACAATGCATGAAACATGGATCCATCACTTCACTCCGGAATCAAACGATCGTCATCTGAGTGGAGAGCAACTGGTGAACCTCGTCCAAAGCGTCCAAAAGCACAATCGGCTGGAAAGGTTATGGCCTAGGTATTTTAGGATGTGCGTGTAATATTCATGTGTAATGTTTCATCAAGACAACGCACCGTGTCAAAAGTCAATCAAAATATAAAAAAATATATGAATTGAACTTTGAATTGCTCTTACATCCACCGTATCCGCCAGATTTGGCTCCCAGCGACTAGTGTCTGTTCGCAGACCTCAAAAAAATGCTCACCGGTAAGAAATTTCGCTCGAACGAAGAGGTTACTGCTGAAACTGTGGACTCTTTTGAGGCAAATGATAAATCGTTCCACAATTTTACAATTTTTGCACTACAGAGTTTATTCAAGACGCGTTTCACTACACGTTAGCTTCAACAGTTGCACTGGTCCAACCATTCCATTAACTCGTTTTTGTTGGATGCTTTTTTTACGTTTTTGAAGAAGCTCTTATTAGCGTTCTTCAGCATATCACATCCTGTAAGACATTCGATTATACAGGTACAATTGTACAATTATATGCGAAAAAAAACTGTTCCAGATGGATTCTGCACAAATGAACCGAATACCACAAAAGTCGCTCGTTCACAAAGCACTGTTAATAAAATGATCGGTTATTTTTTTGGCTCTGCTGGAGATAATGATACCATTTCTTTGAAGGATTGAAGGACAGCTGACACTCAAAGGTAAACAATAATATGTTAGCCAATCTCTAAACTAAAGAAAAAAATCTAACATGTTGCATTAGAAATCTAATGATGACAGATCAGGTGATCGCGCTGGCCATTCAATCGATCCTCGCCTCCCTATCCACCGATTGGGAAATGTTGTATCGAGGTATTGCCGGACATTAACTTGGTAATGTCGTGGTGCTCCGTCCTGCTAAAATCATATCGTATTCACTGGAACTTGAGGGTTTCCTGAATCAGGATATAAATTTGCTAAACTTGGAATGACATCATTTTGTAGTAGTACCAAATAATTATCGCCATTCAAGTTGCCCTCAATGAAAAAGGAACCAATGATATGGTTTCCTATAACGCCTGCTCAAACATTAACCTTTTGAGGGTATTGCGTGTGTTTTCTCCTCCAGTGAGGATTTTCCGTTGACAGGAGCGGCAATTTTGCCGATTAGCATGACCTTTAAAAAGAAAGTACACTCATTAAAAAACATTTCGTGTGATATTGTTATCCAACAAGTCCATCATTTACTCACAAAAATAAGTTCTTTCATCAAAATCGTCCTCCATGAACTCCTGAGTAGGTATCATTTATATCTGCCCCACATGACCAAGCTCGCGAAATTGTTTCTCTTTTTTGCTTATTGTTTCTTGAGATATGGGCGGTAAATTAGGTAATTTCTCATGAAATAGGCGGCTACTTGCTGTTGTGTTCGGGTTTTATCTCCGTAACCAGTTATTTTATGCTAACGGAAATGCATAACCATTTGTCAGACTTGAAGTTAACGAACTTCAAACTCGAATTAAAATACTGACAACTAATGTAACATACAAAACAAGTTGACAAGACGTTTTAAACTAACGTTGGCACGGAAATTATTTACAGTTTTTTAAAGGATACCATCTAAAAAAGACATTCCTATGGTTTTTGCTTTCTTATTATCAGTACCTCAACATGAAATGAGTTTTGAGAATGTCGCAATAAGTTTTGAATGTATTTTATCGAATTTCGGTAACCACATGATTTTAATTTATTTTATCTCAATTATTGCAATAAAATTGAAAGCGATAACATTTCTGAATAGAGAATGAAGATACCTTTCAAACGATATATCACAAGCCTATACTTCCCATTTAATAAATTGGGGGTTGTACCTGTCATTCGACGGGGGTTGAAGGTAGGGGTAGCATTTTTCCGTTGAAGTATGTCAAATTATAATTTAAATTAGACGTGTTTCAGGATTTTGTTAAAATATGTACCGTAACCGAAATAATTAATTCATTTCATTTGGCTTTTATACACTGTAATTTACCCCCATTCTTATATTTTGATACTAATGCCTTTTTAACGAACATATATATCCTACCATTTCGGGCTGATATTTTTAATAGTCCATACATTTTTTCTTCTTTTAGATTTCAAATCTGTTAACATACATTCTGATAATGGAAGTCCGGAAATCAAAAACTGAATTATGTTAGTTACCTGTATGTCATTGACCAGTTGAAAACTCCATCGAAATCAGTCAGTTTCAGTCGGGGAGTCATAATCGTATGATGAGGGCTTTCGTCGGTGAGAAAAGCCCAAATTTGGCTTGGATTCCGCTTTCCCGTCGGGAGTTCTTTGGTACTTTTCATTCGATGCATAGGAAATATCACAATATCAGCAGTTGATATTGCAGAGTCTTCATAAGTTATATCACAGTTATTCACAGGACAGTAGCTGAATGGATCGATCCTGAAAAACATTTTTATTGAATGTACAGTGCATTTCTTTGATTGCCCCCCCTTTTATTTTTTGAACGAGTCAACTCAAAAATTTAAATTTGGGATAGTAAAATTAATGTATGAATACTTTATTTTGAAGTGATATTGACAGATGAAACTTTTCAAGATGGCGATTGGGCGCCATCTGGAAAAAAAATTAAATGGAAAGGGGGGTCTTGTGACATATCTTTTTGAAGCTCCTGACAAATGCTTCATAACCCTAGAATATAATGTCAATATCTTCAACTACTACAAAATGGCGGAACTTTTAATAATTGTCTGAATACATTGACATTTAACTACATAATATGAG
>WOGO01003956.1:0-13742 GCA_015342085.1 Leptinotarsa defecta | reverse complement strand
CCAAAAAGGATCGAAGGTTACTGAAGAGTGTCCACAGTATGTGCACTTCATAGTGGATTTTATTTGAACAACAAAATTGTCTACAATTTTAGAGTTGTTTATGTTTAAATATCTCAGCCAGGACTCTTGCGCTTTTCCGCTATAACTCAAATTTTCCTCAATCTCCGTTAAGATCGGTTTAGGTTTCTCAGTAATTCTATTGAGGTCCTCGTGTAAACCTTCTAAAAAATATCGAAGGAATTCCTGGAAGTGCTGATGGGCAGATCCCATGAATCGAGGGGCAAATTTTTGAATCTGACTTTTCAAGTAACCAGTGTTTATTACTCTATAAGATGAATCTTCTGACCACAATTTCTTAATAACTTCTGCGAACGCTTTGATTAAAGCACCTTTCATAGTAAAAATACTAGTATTGATATCTTCCATGTATGTATCATTTGTTAAATATTCTAGCAACCATCTCGTGTTTGATAAACATTGGATTCACTGTTCATGAAGCAGGTGTTGCCGATATTTTTCAACACTTTAAACCCAAGAGTTCTGATTGAAGAATGTATCACTGAACTAATGTTGTAACTGATAAATCTACGTTTGCCCCTGCTGTCTTCTTCTGAGTAATCACGGATTGGATGATACACCCTTCTATTGGATCGGTGAGATAAGGAATTCGAAGCTGAACTGTCCAAAACTGAATGGGATATGGCAGACGTATTGAATTTGGTAGAAGAAGATAATTCTAGAACTTGATCATATTTCTCTGTAAGTTCTGATGGGAACTTATGGGAAGTAATACAAGAAATATGGGAGGTTTTATGAGGAAACACTCTCTCGTCATGACTAGGATATGAATATGATTTGGAAACAACGGGATGAAGAAAAACTTCATCCAGTGAATGTGACGATGGAATGGTGCCAAAAACAGAGGCTGAATTACCACGCTGTATAGCTAAACTAATTTTTTGGATCAGAAAGGTGGTACATCTTTTTTCTTTAGTTTCTTCAGTCATCCTTCGGAAATTTCATAAACAAAATTCAGAGATAAGGGGCCAAATACACCGAAAATTTCTACAGCCACAGGATAAAATATAAAATTATTTCCAATATTTCGATACTTCTGCTGTTTTGCTTTCTCACTGGTTAAGGCGGCAGCACCTGCATAAAATTTTTTGAGTTGACTCGTTCAAAAAATAAAAGGGGGGAACATTAAAGAAATGCACTCTATATTTTGTTACCTATAACTAGTCATTATCAATTCATTATTGGGGTTGGTTCATTATTTTCTTGAGATATTGGATCAACAATGGTAAATTAGAATCTCTTTTCAGTAATTATCCTTTGACCCCCATTTCTATACAAGAAGTTGAAGATTTGGCAATTCTTTACCAGTCGGTTATGCCTTGCGGTACGACTCACCGCACTCTTCACCGATGAAAATAAATACATATCCACGCATATCGAGACTCGAAAAAGTCTAGAACTGATGATCACATTTTCAGATTCCAAATAAATGACAACCACGTCCTCAATTTCAACCCGTATTGCCAAGCGATCACGAAGCTCATTAGAGAAATTTCGCTTAAAAAAAGCACAAGGTCGGTTCAAAGGCCTTGAGTGGCCATGTCTCCAATAAATTGATTCAATAGTGCTGGTTGAACCTGGTTCAACAAAAAGTAATGGTAAGAGTCATGACTGAGGTATGAATACAGAGAATTGGAGAATATACATGTTCTCTTGGAAAGATCAACTTCTTCTAAACATTATATTTTTGTCACTATTTCTTTATGATTCCACCGAAAAAAGCAATCAGCAAAATATTATACAAAGGTTTTTTGAAATATGAAATGGAAAATTAGATTCATATATAATAAGTGCAACAATGAAACATTTTCAGTCAATTTATCTTCATTGAAACTCGCTCAAATTATATTTTTCATGTCGTTTCTGTACATTATTTTGTTTTTAATCCTCAGTTATCAACTAATCAGTAATATTCTTGATAGTTCGAATGGTCATAAAGCTAAAAAATCATATCTTATCAACTTATCAATAACCTTCATCAATTAAATTAGATAATTTGAAAATGGAATACACGCTATTTGAATACCTCCTGATCACCATTCAGGAACTAACAGTTCTGAAAGGATCCAATTTTAGCGCTCAAACTTTATCAATTCACATTTTATTATCTGAGTTTCTTGAAAATATATCAACTTTTTATTAACAGTCGGCAACCGACCTACTCTTTCATCCATTATCATACTTCAATATGGTCATTCTAGCTCTAGCGTCTATCAGAAAAATTGGCAAAAATGTTTCCAACTGACTTCACACTTCAGCGCCTTGTCGTTAGGTTCATTTTTATCAACCATGTGGCTTCCGCTTCATACAATGGCAGAATCGCAAGTACCTCAAAAACTGTTTTTTTTTTCACTTCGTAGGTAAAAAGTTTTGTCATCAATATCCAACAAACACACCGAATATCTTCTCTACACGGAACTTCTGACTTTTTGGCTGGCTGGCTATTTTGCTTGGAATATTCGCTCAACTTATGATAATTAGCGATGTTGATATTCTTATTTATTCTTTTTGATTCTTGTCATATCCATATTTCTAAACCTACCTGACGCATCTTCGTTTCGTGTTGAATTCGGATTTGAATTGCTTGCCGTCCAGTATTAGATAGATTCCCTTTTCAACTCGAATCACTCAGTTTTTCGTATAACAGAATACATTTGATGTACGGGCAAACCGATATTTTAGTAGCTTCAATTTTCAAGCTACAGTGTTGCCAATTCATATGTTTTTCCCTTAAAAATCACCCATAACCATGAGGAAGACAATGTCAGTCAGTTATTATTACTTGTAATCAATGAAAAGTATAACATATCTTCATGTGAATCATTACTCAGTGTAGCATTGTGTCTTAGTTTCACCTTTTATCCTGAATTGATAATAGCATTTCACTTAGGAAAATGGTTTCAAGTAGTAGAAGGTCGTGTGTGAACCATCCCAATATATTCCCCTAGATCACAAAAAACAATGAATTCGATAAAAAATGCATGTATTTTACTATTTATAAAAATATTATTCGGCGATCGGAAACAATTTTTGAGCAATCAATTTTAATAATGATGAGAAAACGTTTTTAGATTTCTTCCCAACTGGTAATTCAACTGAACTACTTACTTTGTAACTGCCTACTTCACTAATGAAATCATTGAAAACTCTTCAACAGTGAAACTGAAATTAATCAAATTGAATTGAAAACACAGCATCTCAATAATATAGTTGAATAAACTAACTCGAATAAAAACATAATTTGACTGTACTATAACTTGGATCCCTCTAGAGTGCGTCAAGTCGATCTTCAACCAATGTTTTTGAAACATTTAATATATGTGTGTTGGAACAATAATTCTTCATCTGCACTGCTGCGAATCATAACCGGTAAGAAATTTATTAAATTCAACCTTGTATGCTGCCAAGATGTTCGAGAAATGGATCTTCCTGAGTATTCACCAGGTGAACGGCGCCTTAGATATTGACAGCTTCAAAAAAGTTTGGAAAAGGTGCTTCTTCATGATAGTATTCCAATTGCCTATTCGACGAAAATAAAAGAAGAGTATGAGACCGTTGCATTCGTCTTGGAAACCTCAAGGTCAAATGTTTGACTTTATTTCCGCCAACGGAGTAGATACACAAAATACCCGTGATAATAAAGCTATAAATAATGACTGGAAAAGAATAAATTAGTTATGTAGGGAGAACATGACAATTAGAAAAAAGCGTAACTCATTTTCACTTTTACAAATTTCACAAAAACTGCAATACGTGTATCGTTAGACAAGTATCTCTCAATTCCATACAATATTATTCCATATTGTTACGTTTTTACCCGTGGGTTCACGAGATCGACGATTCCGCCTTAAATGTCCATCTCTACCGCAGTCATAACAATTAGGCCGTCCTCTTGCTTTGGATGCAGTTCCATTTATCCAATATTTCTTAAGGAGTTCTTCAAAACCTACTATGAGTCGATCTGTTCCTTCGTCTTCCTTTTCATTGATGGCCCTCACTATAACTATTCGTTGTTGTCGCGAAGCATTTTTAGCAGCTTCTATTCCCTATTCTAGGGCATAAATGATGGGTTCATTCAATTCAATTATGAAGTTCCATCTTCAATGACTGCTGCAGCTCCGTGTCAGGAACCCCATCGATGAAACTGTGGACACTAATCCAGTGGGTGAAGTTATCCGGTGCTTCTGGGTAGGCGAGTCTTACTAACCTTTCGACTTCAGCTCCAAACTCTTGCAAACTTTCTGATTGACCTTGAGTTCTCACCTTCAGTTGAGCTTGGTAGCATTATTTTCCGCAGCGGCCACAAATTGTCTACGATAAATTGACCACGAAGATTCGCCATCGAAAGTTGAAGTTTAAATAAAGTTACTGCGTGAAGAGGAAGATGTCGTTTCCGATTTGAATTTTTCACCAGTAAACTTTTTCGGGTCCGGTGATTCTTTGCGAAGTTCCCGGAAAACCTCTTCAAACTTCTTGTTGACTCCTTTAAGCTTTTTCTCAAGCTCCTCTTCGAAATACTTTCAACCTCTTCAAGCTTCTGCTTTTTCTAATCCATCCTTTGTTTTCTGAAACACTTCTCCAAATTATTCCTGAATAAATTCCTGTATCTCTTCTTTACTCACTTGGGAAGATTTTAAATCTTCCAATATCTTCCAAATCTTCCAAAATCTTCTCTTAATGATCTAATTGATGTTTACTCCCTCCTGATATGTACGTTCAAGGAAAAAGAAAACTATTCATTTCCCGAATAAGGTTTATTTATCAAGGAACATTACTCATACAGATACACACTTGGAATGATATTATAACGACCTTTCAGACCAGTTTGTCAAAAAACAACTCCTCGATCTTTTTGTAAACGCATCAAAACAAAATATAAAATATATCAAACCAAAAACAGTGGCGTATCCTATTCAATAATACATTACACCTCCTATTTCTGCAGATTACACTTTAACATCATGGCAGAGTTTCCCAGTCAGATTCAGAGGCAAATCAAATGTAACCACCGATTTTCTTCTGGAACGTTTATGCACGAGTAATTACGTAGTAGGCAATGTGGAAACTTTTCAGTATAATCTCTATGCACTGTCTAGTCACATTGGGATCACTTGCAGTGTGGAAACTACACGTTATACTGTACTCGTAGATACCCATAAATTGGCAGTATTTCAACAAATCTCGAATATCATCAATTTAACCAAAATCTGTGAGCGAAGAAGGGTATATTCTCTTCTATAAGGAATAGGGAAATGAATTGTATCTGTGGGTGTTATAGAACCATTTATATCATATGCAATTCAGTACAGTTGAAATTTACTATTCGCAATGAATGATTATGATGTAATGAATGTGAAAAAGCTACTGATGAGAATCTTTCTATTTCAAATGATAAGAATCGAAATATAGTTTTTCTAGAACTATTCTATTCTCACAGAACAAATATTATAAATTTTACCAAATTAAATTAATTGTTTCACAGTACTTAGGTTAATTGCCTCACGAATATTTCCTACTGAAATAATGTACTTTTTCTCCTTTTTATATCAGACCAAATGTTTCCGAAATGAAATACTGTTGTTTAGTATCAGACATTTATGTTAGGAGCCGTTAAATTGATGTTGTTTATTTCCTTGCCTCCATTTTCCTTCCCAGGGCTTAATGTTTCCGTATGCATTATCTGCATGCTCAGAAAAGTTTTTATCCTTATCCATTGCAGTGCTTTTCAAAGAGATATTCCTCAACTTCACCAGAAAAACCTTTCCGAGATCATCCGGTAGGATGAATGAAATACCTACTCGTATGTTTCATTGAAAATTATAGTGAAATTGAATCTGATGTTACATTGTCTTTAACTGGTTTTGAATAAAATTAGTTTCCTGAATGTGTTTTATGTTTGCAGTTTTTCTTGTAATTGATTTTCAATAAATCAAAACACTTTCGAAAATTCGTGGCTAATGAAAAATATTTCAAAATTGAACTTATGGGGCTGAAGGGGATGGAATCTCTCTTATGTGTGAGGAGGTATGTACTCATTGGAAAGTGATTTTATTTCTTTTCGTTTATCAATAGAGATTGTTTCATCAAAAAAACCCATTGGTTTTCTCTCATAGAGAACGCGGATTTCCGGAAAAAATTAAGAAAATAATGAAATTTATCAATAAAAAACTTTTTTAGTTTATGCATAGAATATTATTTCAGACACCAACTATCAAACAATTTTTCAGAAACGACCACTTTCTAATATATGGACATCGAATTCTATTTATGCATTCAATCGCTTTGTTTTTTCGCAGGTTTATAATTTTCTATATAATAATAGTTACATATAATACAGTTAGATGTCATTATGACTAGGTGATATTGTTTTAAAAAAAGGCGATGACATGTGTCCTCACGAAGACGCCATGTAAATGCAGTGAAAACTGTAGTTGTGGACAGAGGTCATTAGAGAGTTGACGTCAAAACTTGGTATTGCAACGGACCGCTTTGGAGAGCCTTGCTTATCTTTAATATCCATGGTTGACTTCTCTGTCTATGTCATGAAAGGTGTCTCTACTTCACTCACTCAAGCATATTCTTTGAAATAGTTGTGTTTCCGTGATTCGAATTAACACCACTGATGAGACCTAGACGAGTCGAAACAGTGCTGTCTGGTCTTGTATCAAGAATGCTTTGAATTTGGGGTCCCGTTTCAAATAACATAGCTGAAGGGTGTCCGAGACCCTAATGCATTTGCTGTCAGCATGTCAGCATATGCGATCTCGGCATATATCCATCGACACAACCCGGCCCTAAATGTGCTTCATCGCCATCAACGGCACTATTGCGGTATTGCCCTACGCTCCGGGGGATATCATTGTATCCCTTGGGGTAGCGGGAAGTGTCGAATTCATTGGAACTATTGTTGCCCCACCCTCAGGCTCATACAAGCTAATAAGCCTGATGTAGTTCTTCCCGACCACCAGAGCAAGACGATATTTGTCGTGGAATTTTCAGCTCCTGACGAGACGAATATCATCCAAAAAGAGAGAGAAAAGCGGATAAAATATCGAGATTTACTCTTCGAACTCCGCAGATGGTTGTTCTCACTATTAGAGTCCTTGGTGGAGTCCCGGCGAGACGAATATCGTCGGAAAAGAGGAGAAAAAACGGATAAAATATCGAGATTTTCTCTTCGAACTCCGCAGACTGCCTGCCAAGAACCAGACCACTCTGTCAAAAAGGTTTTTCTGATTATTGGAGTCCTTGGTGGAATGATGTCCTGTCTATTCTCGAATCTTAAAATCATACCGGCCCACCGCACTAAGGCTGGAAACTTAGCCGAACAGATGCAGAAGGCCGTCATTCCTAGTTCATTGCGCTCACTGTAAGCACATGATTCTCGTTCGCAATGATCACGTACCCTCGGGTGTGGGGAGTGGTCGTTGGTTGATAATGCTGGCGCGACTTCCCGAATGTATCGGGGCTTCGGGAGATAAGAGGGTGGAGCTATATTAGAATCAACGGCACTTTCACGGTATTTTTTTTGAGGACAAAACACAAGCACTACCAAAAAACCCTTAAGACGCTTTAAGAGCGTTGCCTGTGCGAAATTAGCGATTCCCATTGGATTTGAATCGCTGGAGATCAAATCCATTTGGAAAAACGTTCTCAAGAAGTTTATACCACACGAGCGCGGTTCTCCAAATGAAAGAGTTCTTGAACAGTGAAGTGCGAGGCGTACTGAGTTGAACCTCTGAACGATGAACAGTCACAGTTCGTCTTGTATTTCTGATATGTACCGCTGTTGGTGGAAACAAATGTGCCAAGTCACTTGAATACCTTCCGTGAAAGTATCTATTGAAGAGAGACAAATCTCCAACATTTCTTTGATGTTCCAGACTATTAAGTTTGTAAGTGATGTTCGTGTCTCCAATCAGGCGGATGGCTCTTTTCCGGATGGAATCTAGCAGCTTCAGAGTATGTTTAGGGGCGGGGCTCCATACATGAGAACAATTCCCCAAAGAAGGTCTGATCTGAGCTTCATAAAGCATCAAAAGTTGCTGAGGTGTGTACAGTTTTCTGGTTCGGTATTGATAAAACATCAGTGTTGTCCTATGCTCCAACAGAGCAACACGATATCCGTCATGGAGTTTTCAGCTTCCGGTAAAAGAAATATCGTTCAAAAAGAGGAGAAAAAACGAAAGAAGTATAGAGATTTTCCCTTCGAACTTCGCAGACCATTCTGTTAAGATGGTTGTTTTAATTTTTAGAGGGCACAGGCCTTTCAAGCCCAAAGATTTCTCATCCCTAGGTATATAATTCAATGACCCAGTAAGGACAGCTTTTTTAGTAAGGGTCAGGTTGTTTATGGAAAAATTGAGCTGATTTTTTTCAGCTAATCAAGTGACTATGATTTATAGCATATTGTTTCTAAATATTTCCCTACAAGATCGATTGTATTTCAAATGAAAAAAAGTTCTCGTCTCTTCGTTTTGGATTTTGAATACTCTGCCAAGTTGATGGGAATTTTTCCAGACTAAAATTCCATACCCAATGACAGATACAAAGTATACAGTGAGCTAAACACTTCTGTTGAGATATTTTAAAAAGGACTATCATGACCTACTTCAGAAGAGACATATTCAATGTAGGAGTCCCATTACATATTTACATCAAGTTTTATTCCTGAGAGTTCACACTCATTAGTAATGGGCACTTTCATATCTCCGAGAGTTATGTCTTTGGATATGAAAGCCACATTTATATTTGTTTTGGAAACCACACTTTGAGTTTTGCTCAGCTTTAGAATTGGTGGGTTGTTTCAGAATGACTTCTCGACATTTGATGATTATCGTCATTTCGTGGACCATTTTTCTTAATATGAATAGGTTGTTTTCATCTTAGTAATTTATGAAGTGGAATTATTATTATTGAGCATCCTGAGACGTTCATTCAGTCCAGTCATCACCCCAAGACGATTGTGGATACTAAAAATCAAAACGTCGTGAAGTAACTTGGCTTGAAATCTTATTATTTTAATTTTTATTCCTTTCTAATTGTTCAATATTTTATTTCATTGTAATTTCAGTTTTTTTGCCTTATATAATTGTTATTGTTTTCAGCTAACCTCTTCATTTTTATTGATTCTTTTAGCGATTTTAAATCATTTTTATTATATTAAACAATGGGAGTCTGAACTAATGAAATACATATTTTTTCATTTTTATTCTTTTCGAATCTAACTTTCGAAAAATATATAGAAACGGTTTGTATGCGTCTCTGTACGACCAATTATGCAACTTAGAGTGAAGCATTCTCTAAATACAAACGATTGCTTTTTCCTATATTTCTGAAATGATTCTTTCATAAGGACTTCAAATGATTTACTACATAATTTTTATTGTGAGCATAATATATCGTTCGTGATTTCATGTAGTTAACCATTGAAGAAACTTTGAAGAGCCAAGGTTAGTAGAGTTCGTTACAATCATGATATATATTTCGCATGTTATTCTGATCACTCTTTGGAGTATGTAGACGAAACCAATTTTGTTTTATGGAATTTTCAATTGATGAAAAAAATAACTGTTCGTTTTCCTATTGAGTAGCTGCATTATCATCTTGAGTTGGATAGGTTGAACATTTTTTCTAGAACAAAATTGGGAAATAGACCATTTGAATTTAAAAAAATCCTAGCTGAACCGAGAACAACGCCCAAGTAAAAATTAGATTTCTTGCCTCATAAATCACAGTCACAGAAAATTCACAGATATATCGATTTTTCATTTATATTTACTATATTTCTGAAAAAAATGATTCAAACACGGAAATACAAATTAGAGTAATGATATAATTTTAATGTTGTCTGAAACACCCTGTACGTTGTTGATTTGTTGCAATCTTGAAAAAATTATCATGATCTAACAGATGCTTTTTCATATATTTATATATTTTTCTTCTCGCATTCAAACAATTTATTGTGAAATTTTTAGTTGTACACAAGTAGTTGAATTTTGTCGTAACAAAATAGGTAAGTACTTCATAGAAAAGATTCAAGGCCATTATCCAAAGAAATTTCACGAAGAAGAAGAAGAACGAGAAAAAACAGGCGTGCAATTCATTTTTTAATTATCTGATAAAAGTAAAATAACGGAAACACTTAACAAAGATTGCGTTTTAAGTTATATGAAGAAATTGGCCGATCGATACTTGGATGAAAATCCATAAATAACGCATTAAAAAACACTTCATTGTGACATTTTCACTAAACAGTAAAGACTTGCTCGAATAAGCCACTGTATAGCGAAACACGTGTTGCGTTTTTGTAAAACTGTTTAGTGAAAATCTCACAATGAAGTGTTTTTGATGCGTGCGTTGAGTGTTTTTTTAGCCCAAAAGAGATGAGTATACAAACATATAATAAGATATTATAATACTGAATATTAATCAAATCTTTCATTTCTCCTGATATAATATATAATTTTTTCATCAATTCTCAGAATTGTCATGATTAAAGATAACAAAAGAATTCAGGCTAGTAGGCCGTGGTAAAATGGAACCTGGAGTACCAAAATTTTTGTCTGCTCAGTAACGAACTGAGTTCATCACTGATACATCGAGATATAACTTTCAATGTAGCAGTGAACGCCTATACCACTTATGATGGTTTCCATTCAACGATTGTCGACTAGCCCGGATTTTGTTTAGTAATTGATTTATTTCAAATAGTTCAAAAGTAAAAAAGCAATTTGAATATTCACGTCAAACATTTGTTGGGAAAAAATCCATCAAAATACTGTTGAGTTCAGTGGCGTCAACGAATACTTCAGAAAAGTAATCTTCGGAAGTCCTCAGAAACAGCTCCGGTTTTGTAACCTTTCGAAGCGGAAACAGAATTATTCATATAATTTAAACAATATGTATGATAATCCTATAAAAATTCAGTTTTGCGTGGCATTTTTCGAAAACCAGTTTCATACATCAATTAGTATAATAACATTCTTTTATTTATTTTTGATTTTTGATATTTGAGTTCACGACGACGTTTCGATGTGATTCTAGCATATGTATTAGCATTCTTGTATTTACTATATTCCAATGCTTGACATCAAATTAATTTATTCAGCCATGTTCAATGGGCATTCTGAAAGAACCAATGGTAATCTAATATTTTTCAAATAAGCCAATGCGCATTAAACATTGCTAAATAAACTAACTCTTACTAAATTTGAATGTATTCGACATTCGACAAATATGTCATTGGCCCCCAACTCCAAATTCGAAGTAAGAAGGAACGAATTAAAAAACAACTATTCAGGGTACAGCGGGATGACCGTCGGTCAGCAATATTTTGAAAAATAATATTATTCATCTTCAGGAAATTGACAAACCTAAGTTTTTTCAATATGCTCTGTCGAATGAAAAAACTGGCGTTTTTCCAACACTTTCGATTATACCGGAAGTTGGTGCCTACCAACTTTCTTAACCCGTAACTGCTACTACCCCACTTTTATACCATTCATACTATTACCGGATCATATAGACCCATATCTCAAAAATAGAAATAAATGTTCAGAAACCAAATTTCATTTATTCAGGGGAAAGAAAATAAAGATCAAAACAAGTGAAATGAAAATTAATTTTCATTAACAGTCTGGACACACACAACATTTCAGACAAATTGGGTTTTCAGATGTTCTACAAACATGAATAGTTTTTCGGTCTTTTTTGGGGGGGCACAGGCCACATCTTTTCCTTTTTCTATTTCCCTGGGTTTCTTCAGCTATCTGCCGAATTGTAGGATGGATTTTGAAAATATCTGCTGCTCTGTCGCGAATTTGTCGCGAAATAAAATTACAATCAATTCATGTGTGGACGTGTTGAAAGCAAAGAGCTAACTCGAGGTCCGTCAGATAATTATATCGAGAAATTTCTTTTCCATGTCTTGCAAATTGGTGTAGGATGCGACTGTTCAGTCCGGATATATTCAGTATACAATAAAATACTGTAGTGGGCCAACTTCTAGAACGACGAGATGTAGTAAAGTTGGCACACTTTTCGTCTAATGCATCTACCGCGGCTTTGGTACTATTGTAAAACAGTATTATATCAGGTTTTTTTGTGGCAGCATCAATTCGATTGTCATGGTGCATAGTGGATAGCAGAACAACACTTTTATTCTGTTTTGGGACGTAGCTGACAAGAGTAAGATCAGATGAGAAATGCGAGGAATCCACTTCTCTAGCTCTGCATGGTAAAAATGCGGCAGGTATTTCTCTTTTATTTTTCTTCATAGTTCCTGCATATGTCAGGCCTTTTTTTTCAACTCCCGAGCTGTCGCTATTGATGTATACCAATTATCTGCAATGAGATTTCGTTTGGAATTGTAGAATGATTCCGTCATTCTCATAACAACTTGTGTAGGGTGAGGAAGTGATTTTTCTTCGCATTGTTTCCTACTTTTCAGTGTATTGATTTTTTTTTCGGTATACACCTCAGCATTGCACATATAATGTGTTTTCGAATCAGCTAAAATCTGAATTTTAATGCCGTACTTTGCCGGTTTATTTGGGATGTACATCCTGAAAGAACATCTCCCTCTAAATGGAACCAACATTTCATCCAATATTAGGAATATTTCAGGAGTGTAGTTAGATTTTGAGTTCTCAACAAATTTTTTTAATATATTGGATATTGGAGCAAGTTTATCTATTTCACGACGCTCAGGTCGCGTTTCGAAATCATCAAATATAATGGCAGCTAAAAGGAATAGAAATCTAGCTAACGTCATGGTACACCGAAAAATGTCTCTACCTGTTCCATCTGTTGCCTAAAGAGATTTCAGATCCTCGTGGTCAGATTTGAAAATACCTTGCAAATATAATAGACCAATGAACGCTACTATTTCAACTTTATTTGTGGGTTGTATGAAACGGGGATATAATTTATATCTTGAGTTACGTTTAGTTTTGAATGAACTGTAATTCACTCTCATAAGGTCAATTTTTTTGTTAGTGTTTGTAACATTCTCTGTCAAGATATCATCAGAAATAATAAATCTCCATGCTTGTAATAGAGATTCAGATGGGGTGTTTTCTCGTGCAGGACCTTTTAGACCAGGCAGATTGATGTGAATATTCTCTGCTCGCTCTCGTACTCCAACTGTAGCTTGTTGTGACCATTTCATACATGGTTTTGTAGTTTTCTTATTCAATCTTCCATAGAAAAATCTCTTTCTACAAATATTTCCTTCCACTCCATCTACACAAAAATTTTGTTCATTAGTATTCTCGTTTTCACTACCACTATACTTAGTATCCGCTCTAGAGTTTTCATCATTTTCGGTACCCACTCAACATCTTCACTTTCTGTATCATGATCACTGAAGAGTTCATGTAAGTAAGTAAGTAAGTTTATTTGACTACGTTACATTACATTTGTAGCAGGTCATACAAAAAGTGTATATACTAAAATGTATACATAAATAATTCAATGTATAAAATTTAAAATTTACAAAATAACTGTTTTCGATCAAGTTTAATGTAGTAAAAGTACGAAAAAGCCTAACGTAATTTACTAACAAACAAAGAGATTAATTGTGTTGAAGTGATGACGTGAGAAGTGATGCTTCCAAATATTCTCTCACTTCATAGAAACTATGCTCTAATAAGATATTTTTC
>WOGO01003955.1:0-13742 GCA_015342085.1 Leptinotarsa defecta | reverse complement strand
GATACAGTTTCGGGAGTTGGGACTTTTTTTACGCAAATTCATTGATCTTTTCAAATCTTTTTTCAAATTTACAAAATTGGACAGGGCTGAAAAATGTCACCAAAGAGAGCTAAATCGAGTACATGTGAACTAGACTAGTAAGGATAGCTATAGCTCTACAGGTCCAGGCAGCGATTCAGTTATTTGAATGGCTCCAAAAAGATGCGGTGCGATAAACTTGTTTTCTATATGTTGTACGGTGCTTTTGATTTGTTATAAAGTGACACTGCCTATTTTAAAAGTCAGATTCAAAGATTTGCCCCTCGATGCATGGTTTCCGGCCATCAAGGCATCCAGGAATTCCTTCGATATCTTTCAGAAGGTTTACATGAGCATCTTGATAGAATTACTGAGAAACCTGAACCGATATTAACGGAGATTGACGAAAAATAAAGCGACAGCGGAAAAGCACAAGAGTCCTGGTTGAAATATTCTCTCCAAGTGAAAGATTGATTTCAATGTTGCCATTAACTTTTTTTTAGAAGGATAAGATACGAGCAATCAAGCAGCAGACAATGTGGCTCCTTGTCGTTATAATCTATATGCACTTTCGAATCACAGTGGGACTACAAGTGCGATAAATGTAAAATAAAAAGTCAATAAATATAAGTGGGATAAAGAAAGATACATATTAGAAAGAAATTAGATTTGAAACGCTTTATTTTGTCTTACATTGCTTCCTTTACGTCTTAGAAACATTGAAAATGCACTTTTCGAGCAGCAAAATAATAATCCCGTTAAAGATGTATATGTTTATAGAGGGTGTAAAAGAAGAAAAAATCAATCAAAGTTTAGGAGAGCCAAATGAAATAAACATTCTTTTTTTGTTGCATATAATATAATATAATGTTCTCTTCAATTTCAGTAAACTAAAATGAATTTCACGTCAACTTTTTAGTTGAAAGGTTTCAAAATGGTTTGATTTTTTTGTGATATTTTATGTATTAGAACTGAGGTATATTAATTTTTAAAAATGTTTCACCAGTAGATGAATATACCTATCTTTATTTCAAAAGTATGAAAGAGCATGCCAAGGAGGGTGGGAGAAATGGTAATATGGGGCTTTCACTAAAAGCCATGGTTCATTAAAAGGAGTGGAAAATAAAATTTAATTCAGACTAAAATATTATGAATAAATATTTACTACAAATATAAAATAACCAGTTGAAATTTTGACCAAAAAAGATTTCCATTTTATTGAAAAAAACATTCGAATCACCTGTTTGGACCTGCAAAGTTTTTTTTTTCTCACAAGGTTGAATTAGGATGAATTAAGAAAGCGACAAAACGTTTTGTAGAAATGAATCACTCAAAATATAAAAATATTTTTGAATAGAATAAGTTTTTGTGATAATTTTCCTCAGTCAAACGGTTTTCTCTGTTTATATTCTTTGTGGGAGTGAAAGTTGATCTTTTTATTTGTAAGATGCGACATTATTTTGTTAGTTTTAACGGAGAATGTGTGAAAATACGTTTTTTAAAATATTATATTTATATAGGAATTGATTTAATTTTGCACAGTACAGAATACTTGCAAGTTTTTTATAACAATGCCAAGTGCAATAAATAAATGAAAAAAAAACTGTTTTCGTTTTTTTAATACAGTGTGTTTCAAAGAAAAGTGACCTTCCTTTCTTTTCCCAGAAAATATACAGAACGTTACTGTTTTTGTGAAGGAAATGTTTTGACTTTCTACTTCCCTAAAAGCCTACTTCTACTTTTTCATGTGGGCTTTGAATTTCACCAATTAGTTTTTCTTTCTCAGTTTGAACACCAAACAAGAACCTCTTCTATAATCTCCCGGCGTTTTGGTCGAAAACAATCCCCCTGCTTTGATAGATTCACTCGAATTTTTGTATAGATGTGGGCATATCACTTCATATGAGTTTCTTTTGACAGAATCAACATTTGTGTGTAATCTCGCATTCTTATTTACTGTTAATTTCTTGGAAGTTTCCCAATTTTCACTCAAGAATTGAGAAAATAAAAGCCATTCTCAACACCTGCAACTTTTGGTGCTGATTATTGTCGTCTAGTTGAATATCATTTTCTATTCCACGCCTTTTATTGAATTTCATTGTTTAGGAAAACCAAAAAACACAAAGTCTTTGAATAAGTTAATATTGGAAGATACTGGTGGACGGTAGAAAATTAATTTGTAGCTGTTTGAATTTCAAATTTTAATGCCATGTATTGGCATTTTTGTGAAAAACTACCTTAGCGCCATCTGATTTTGGCTAGCTCAGGTTTGTACAGCCTCAATGTATTTGAAGTCCAAACACTGTTTAAAGCTAGTAGAAATAAGAAATACAATTAACTGCTTGAGGCTGGTGTTTTTCATTTGTTGAACAATTTTTGTGCTTATTGTAAAATAAATGTAAAGAAAATTATACAAATTTACTCTATACACAAAGATATGGCTATTTAGGTTTGTCATATATGCTTCTGCCATCTTTCTTTCAATAGCCGAAGTAAACTATAAACTACTTGTGAACGTTTTACATTTTCGACGTTAAGTATTTCGAAACTTTGCTATTTTGTACTAGATGGCGATACATAATCTGGAAAACTAAATCAAAATGTAAATGGCAGAAAAGTTTGACACGTGGTTGAATTTCTAGTAGAATTTTAAACGTCACTTTTTACTGAAAATATGATGCTGGGTGAAATTGTCTATGAGTATCTACTATAAGATACATAGTTGAAATGAAAATGATTTCTATAAATCTGCAGAAAACTTTACTGAAACACACAGCCTTGAAATGTTTAAACTATAATTGAATATAGTCAATCTTAAGGTACTAAATTGGAAAATGAAATCGTAGTTAGTGTTATTAAAACATTTATCATGAATTTTCACTAAGCATCAGTGATCGATTAAGTATTGAAAGAACTTTAGCTGGATACGGACCTGACCTCATAATTAATGATCAAATTAACTCTGAGAGGCTGCTCACCAGAATATTCCGTTGAAACTAATCAGAAATAGCATTTTTATCGTTACATATTCATTAAATAATAAAAAAAAAAACTAAGCAAATGATTCCGCACCTTAGTTACTGAAAATAAAAGGAAATTGCATTGTTGTTCACGCGTCATGTGTTTAAAAAAAACAGTGCAAAAATGTTGACAACTTTGACCTGAAATCAGAAGCATGATGAGTTTGAACATATATCGATTAATCAAATTTTTTTTTAAACGAGTTTCGAGCTTAGTATACAGACATCATTAATCTTTTACGCAACGCCAAACAAGAGGCTTGGATTTTTTTGAGAAGATTGCAATCAATCTACGTGGAATTTCACGATGAATTTGATCAATCTACATCTCCAGGCAGATGTATTTGATTTTCATTTCTTTCAGGGACTTCCAAACTTTGACAATTGATAAACGAATATCTTGTTGAAGTTAGATCTGTCAAAATAGTTGTCATTTATTCAATATTTTTGCTAAATCACCATGAAAAACACGTGCACGTCTACTGAAAGGGCTATTAGTAATGTGGTGGATAAATTTGAGTCCAGGGGTTCAGTAAAAGATCGAACAACACCCGTACTTCGACGAAATGTAAGATCTACCGAAAACATAGACGATGTCTGTGAGATTGTGCAGGAGAATCCGAGACAGTTGATTTCGCGTGGCTCACAAAAACTTGACCTTTCTCATACCACAACTTGTCGAATTTTGCGTCTTGACTTGAGCCCTAGTGGTTGAACTTTCTTGACTATATTTATGACCCCGACCATTGTCAGTGATGATTTTTTGCGGATCCCGTGATATTCTGCAGAATTCGTCCATTGGAACACACAGTGCCCTTTTGAAAGTAATCGACGATCTTGCGAGATTCATAGATCAATCAAAAGTCCAATTTTTGATAAACATTTTTTTGTTCAAGTTGTTTCAAACTAAAACTCCTAGTTTTTTATATAGTTTATTAAGCAAGAATTCTGATATACATATGACCAATTTGAGAATTAACTCATTCAACATACCTAGGCACTTCAAGGATGTTTTTCTTATACAGCCCCTTCTTATCTGAATAAAATTTTACCCCTTTTGAATCATAATATTCATCAATTTAAGAAAGAAATAAAATCACAGATGTTTACTGCTCAGTGCTAATTTAAAAAATTTTAAATTCAATGTATGGTAGTGTAATGAAATTGTTAAATTGGCCAAAATAATGTTAAGAATATTAAGAGTTATTAACAACTATATGATCTATTCTTTTTTTCTCTTCTCTATCATTGGTATGATAGTAAATAAATATTTTTATAATTATTTTCTTACACTCACTGTATAATTTTTGGGAGGGCTTTGGCTAACCCTTTTCCTTTTATGTATAAATATATTTTTTATGCATAATAAACGATATTATTATTATCAATTAATAATGAATCCAAAGTGTTGACGATTTCCACACCTCTGTTTTTGAAACCCCCTTTAACACAACAAAGTCAAATAATAAAATTCATCGTAGCAAGTGTGAATGCAAAGCTTCTGTATAGTATTACATTTGAATAACTGACAACGACCAGTCTAGTGAATTTATTGGTCCATAAACAAGGGTTTTGTATGGAAGGTTCTTCACCAGACATATTGGTAGATTTTAGTAGCTTATGCTAATCTCACCTCCCGTCGAGATATTCGCATTACAAAGTCGCCAACGCCGCTAAAACCTAATTTAAATTCCGACTATTTAAGAGAGATATTTGACTAATTTATCCAGTGTATTTGTTAAACAAAACATTTACTAATAATGAGGCACTTGTCTGATCTTTTTAGTAGGTATAGTTGTAAACGATGTAGTGCAACCTACCTTCCTACAGCTCCCCTTTAATAATATAGTTAGGGAGCTAACTATTTCCATATAGTTAGGGAGGTAACTATCTCCATATAGTCTTTTTCAACAAAGATTACTTTTTAAATCATTTTCTGCCAGTTTTCTTCGGTAATATTAGATACTTCTTCTTTCTTATCAAATTTTGAAAAATTATTTTAACGCCTAATGTTTTGTTTCAATTTTCCCCAAATGAACTCGATGGGATTGAAAACACAAACATAGGGGGAAACACTCAGTATGGTGTGTCCATACTTTTCAGCAATAGTCTCAAGGGCATATACTTTTTAAAATGTTTTTGTCTGTAAAACTTCAAGTAGTTGGTTTTTGGTACAGTATTATTCAAAATAAAAATTGTCATCCATTAAAAAACTTTGTATTCCATCTTTCCTAGAATTTTTATTCGGCACTTTGATGAGCTGTCGCAAATGATGGGAAGCGTTCTCAAGAACTATTACACTATTCGCATCTGAATTTGGGATCAAACCATTCCTCGAAAATATTAGCTTCCATGTTCTTATGATAGTGAACATTGCAGTCCTCAAGTTTTTTTCCACATAATTTCAATGAATTCGGAACCCATCCTTTACTTCCTCCGCAATGCACAATGATTAGTCGCCATCCTTTGTTTGCAGGCATGTTAGGCGTACACATTCTCGAACCATCAGTCTACCCTTTCGTAACTGTGTCGTGAGTGTCATAACCAAGTTTCGTCCAAATAGAAAATTTACCGTAGTTCTTGTCTATATTTAGTTGTTTGTTCTAAGTATTTGTTACGCAATTCCACTATTCTTCTGCTTACTATAACTGCTTAATGTTTGTTTATTATTTTAAATCTGAATCCTAGTTTCTCTATCCGATTCTGAAGAATTTTGTCTCAGCAGCTCACGTTATCGCCGGAAGTATTCAATTTCTTCCTTATGATTTCAGTGGCAGGAATCTCATTGCTTTTGTAACAGACGTAAATTGTTTTTTCAATGATTTTATTAGATGGACATCTAAAGGTTTTGGTAATCCTGTTTCATATCGCGTCTTGCGTTCATAAGGTTTGGTTTTCAATATTTTACGTACAGTTGAGAAAGAAATTTTGGTCAAATCTCATGTTGCTTGTAATAGCTTGTTTCCCTCGAAACCAAATTTGAGATGAAGATTCTTATAAACATTGAAACATACTCTCTGTGTTTCAATATTCAAATGCATCTGAATCTTATTCACTGGTATCTCTTTTTCGCATTGCTCACCATCGCTATTGGAATCACTATACTGGAAAAAGTCAGCGTTATTATCACACTAGTTAGTACTTGTCCAAGGGCGCCACATTGGGAAGATAATCGCACAGTCGCTTGCGCATGGCGACTCGTCGCCACGCCAGCAACAATCATATCTCGTAGTCTTCTTCGTCCTTTTTAAATACATATGAATCAAAGTGAGTCCCTTGAAACCCTCCACTGGGTCCTGATTCAATGTCCACTCCGTTTGTTCATCCTTGAATTTGCCGACATCCATACACCATACATCCATGTTTCAAAAATCTCTCATCTTTGCCCATAAAACAAAGTTGGCATTAGAAGTGGGCATATGGCTCAGCTGTGCTCAGAGCGTGCTGTTTGCGAAAAATTATCAGATGAATTCTCTGTTGTATTTATTATAACATGTTCTTGGGACGCGAAAAACTTCGATTATTTGCGTATATTTTATTTACCTCCTCGAGAATTTTAGATCGCTATCAAAGTTTGCGGTAGGTAACTCGTTTATGAAATAATTGAATACCTACCTATTTCGCATCGCGCTGAAAGACGCGATAAATTTGTGCTGATTTTGAATTCCCATTGAGGTAAATCGAATTTGCGATGTGGTTGTGATAGGTGGGACGATGAATATACGAGGGGTGTACATATATTAGTTGTTCACTCTTTCCTCAATTTCAACAAGTGGTTCTATTCTTATCTTGTTCTTGTTTGTGTTCAGAAATGTATGTTGTCATCAGTTTATTCACTTTCAATTTTATCAGAATTTTAAACGTTTTTTCAGAAAAAAAGGCAAACTTGATTTTGTTTTCAGCGGTTCACATGGTAAGTTATACTTGTATTGTTTGTGAATACTACAAATATTTGGAATGCAAGGGGAATGCAACCCCATTTTCTTTTCTCTGAGCAACATACCAGAAAAAAACTGAATTGGCACCTTTGCGATTCCTCACAAGGAAATCTCACTCTTCCACTTCGGTTTCAATTCAATAAATATCGTTTCATCTCATTGTTGCAAGCCCTGTAGTAGCGGTTGGAAGAACGCGAACACCGAATAATATCCAGAACAACTTGAAGTGGCTTCCATTCCGCAGAACAATCGCATTGAAACACAATCGCTTTAATAGCTTCATTACGTGAGCAATAGTAGCCATGAAATGATCAAAACAATGTAGCATCAAAGAGGAAATAACGTTCCCACGAACAGAAACGTCTTTTTATTTATTGCTCGCCATTCAGCTACTAAACAGTGGTTTAGTGTTACCCATTGTTTATGACACTTCAGAAAACAAAAGTGAATCATTACAGTGTTTTGTCCATTATTGCTATTAGGGTGGCACTTGGCATACAATTACAGTACTCGGAGGTTTAGAGGTGAGGCCAGAGGCGGGGTTGCTTGGTCGAGAAGGGTTCGTGGTGGTAGATAATTTGATGAAAATATTTTTGTTTTTGATTGGCATCGACCGTCGATCTCAGTGTGACAGTGTGATCATATAAGTGACATTTTTAATGCTCTGCATAAGCACTCAATTTTTTTGTGTCTGTAGTAATAAAGAACCATGTGAACCATGAACCAGTGGTCGCTAACTTACTTGGACACTCATCATTTTTCCTATATATATATATATGATGGAATCTGCCGATACTAGATGAAAATCCATAACTAACGTATTCTAAAAACACTTTATTGTATAATTTTCATCTAGACAGTTTCACAAAAACGCAACACGTGTTTTGCCATACAATGGCTTCCTCAGGCGTATTGAGACACGCCCGAGGAAGCCATTGTATGGCAAAACACGTGTTTGGGTTCTGTTAAACTGTCTAGTGAAAATCACACAATAAAGTGTTTTCAGAATACGTTCATCATTTTTCCCCCCTTTTGCTGGTAGCTTCATCTTTCTTCCCCAAATCAACTAAACTTTAAACTGCAATAACTTTGTACCCTCATTTTTCTTGCTTACAACGACTACGCTATAAGATTCTATTTGTTAAAATGTACAAAAAATAACCTCAGTCTTAAAATGGACCTTCATCTTTTTTCCCTTGACCTCTTCATGTCATACTTTGCAATAATTTGAGTTACAAATTCTGACAGCTATCACTCATAAACTTACGAAAACGATATTTCCAACTATGAAGTATCAAAAAGACGGTGATATAATTTGGCGAAGGAACTGTTGTTTAAAATTTTCTGTTTTGGCGGGAACGCCTGTGCTTATTCTGTTCTGTCGCCCCCATACGAACGACAACTGTCAGAAGTTGAGAAACTTGTCCGAGCTAAGGACTAACGAGGTCTTACCTTTTAACGTGTGATTCTTAACACGGCATATATGGTAAATTGAATTCGATATCTAGTAGTCTCGAGAACTTAATTCTGATCAAGAAAACAAAAAACATATTAACGATGGTGCTTGTTCCATTGAAAATCATTTCTGAAAAATAAAACAAATTTGTATCCAATCCACCTACCATATGTCAGCCATATTTGAGAAAATAAGTTACAATATCAAGCATCTGCATATATATCCAAATTGAAAGCATTCTATTGGAATTTTTGTTATTATGAGTAATGCGAATCATCAAAACTGTCAAATTGATAAGGCACGAAGCCTGAACGTACCTCTCTTGATTCTTTACGAGAATATTTGGAAGATGAAAAATTATTGGTATCGTTAACTTTATTCAATTCAATAACATAATAATACAATCCAAAGTGCAAGATATTCGTTACTTTTTTTGTTGTCGTATTCTTATTCTCTAGTGAACTTGTTGAAAATATTTTTGTCTATCAAAAAGTTTTGAAGTTGTTTTCACATCACATCATTAGATACTTTGTTTGCAGAGCTTTTATAGTGATAACTATAAAAATCTGGCTAAATTGAAATGTGTATATTTTTAGGATAGGGGGTGGCTTTTGTCTTCCAAATACTATTTGAGTGAAGCCACGTTCGATGACAAATGTTGAGTCAACAGAAGTGAATGGTATGGGAGCCCGGTACGTTATTAATTTTCCATTTCAATTTTTTTGAAGTTGTATAACTTCAAAATTATTCCCGTGAATTATCCAATTACAAAAAAATACACATTTTCTGAAAATAACATCGGCTGTAGAAGCACATCTTAACCAGCAGCAGTAGTTATCTGCACAATTTAATATCATCCTAAGTTGTTAGAACGATAAAACCATCACTCAGTATATGTTTCGAACTCATGTAGGTTCATCTTCAGCTAATTTGTTCAAAACTCTACAACAAAAAAAGAACAACACAACAAAAGTTGAAACAATGAAGTATCAATAACTATCATATTATAAAAAATTTTCTTATCCATGTAAATAATTTTACACTTCATTGTAATAACTATTGTTATGTTATTCTTCTTTTATTGTGGATTTTTACCAAATTAGTTGATTGAAGGTGGTTGACAATATTTCGTGGTTTATTTCATCAGTTCGGACTTGTACAACGGATTGCCTTTTTTAGACGTATTGTTGAAGAGGGCCGACACTGAATGGGAAACGTCTGTATATTGAAAACCCACTCACACAGGACAGTATCTGAACCAGAAATCCAACCAACATCAATCGACTAAGAGAGGAATCATCAAGACTCTACTGGACCATGCTTTTGGGCTCTGTAATACAAAGGAAGGTCTCAAAAAGAAACTAGGCAGCATCAAAAATTACCTTCAACGGAATGGTTACTCCAAAGTGATGGTAGAACAGGCCTTAGCTAGAAGACAGCAAGAACTCCACAAGGAAGAGAAGCCGCCACAACTAGTACTTGTACTTTCCTACATCAGAGGATTATCGGAAAGGATAAGACGGATTGGGTCCAAGTATAACATCAGGACCTGCTTCAGATCTGAGAACACTATCCGTAGCAGCCTCACGAAAACCAGGCCACAAAACGCAGAGTGCGATTCCAAGAATTGCATTTACCGGATACCCTGCGAGTGCGGAGAATCATACATTGAAAGTTCGCATAGCTGAGCACAAGGAACACACACAACGAGGAGGAACCAGCAAATCCGGAATAGCAGAGCATGTTTGGACTCATCAACATAACATCAAGTGCGAAAATCGACCAACTCCCGCCAAACGGTCATCTCCCCAAAACCAATGAAGCGGAAAGAGGGGATAGGTGAAAGCACTCGAATGACCTATAAATAGTCAGATTTCGGACGAATAAGTCCAGTTATCACCCGAAGACGATTGTGGATACTAACAATCGAAACATTGTGACAAACTTGGTTTGAAATCTTTTAATTTTTATTTAATCTTTTAATTTTTTTCAGGGTTATCAAATCAATTTATATTATATTAGACAATGGAAATCCGAACTGATGAAATACAACACGAAACATTGTCAACCACCTTCAAACAAAAGGGAGAAAATAAATATGAAAGAAGACACCAATATGCGACGGCTTCATCACAAGTCATAACAAGATCTGGAAAAAGAGTGAAGATACCGAAGCGTTTTGGGTTGGAATAATTTTTCAATTAGATCGCAAAATGGGGGGAGAATGTTGGGATTGTTTATTATATTATTTGATGTTGATATTTTCTCTCCCTATATGAATGAATTTATTTTCTGATTTGTTAGATATCTATTGTATCTAGTTGAGTCCAGTTGTTAATTTAATATCAATAAAAAGTCATTACGAGATAAGTGAAAACGTATTTTGAAAACGATAAAATAATAATAATCCATCCCATTTACAATAGTGGATATTCGATGTTTCGGAATAACACGCCTGTCTTATTGCCACTTCAGCACCAATCTGGATAAAATTAAAAGATGAAAGTAGTTTGTAAAGGGCTAATTTTCCCGCATTATTTTTTTCCAAAAACTAATCTCTCCTAAAAATATACTCCTTTCAATGTGCTCATGCTTGTTATAAAAGCAATGTTTAAATTCAATCAAAACCGATTAAATTATATTTACCAGGAAAATCACAAGAGATACGACTATTTCTTCGAATGGGAAGGGACTCAGTTCATCAAATTTCATTTCTACTTGATATGACTTCATGACTTGTGGATCTCTGCAAGGATCCTCCTTCATTGTAGTTTTGATTACATCTTGTACCTATTTTGACCGTACTACGAATGCCGCCCTAACCTTACTTCTACAGTTCTGGGCGATTGTGATTTTATGAAGTGATAGTAGCAGAATTGCTAGATCCCGATAATAGGATATCTAAGCAGACTATTAAACTCCTATTTTTACGTTGTTATATACGCTATGCAATTACATTATCGGATCGTCTAGAAAGTGATGCAGGCATTGCATATAGAATACAGAACAATCCGAGAATAATGAGGACCTGGGAAGAAGCGACTGAATTGGTTGCGCTTTCTCCGACATTCGATAACGACTCAAAATGTATTTCCTGGAAAATATAACATTAACTGTTACCCAATGCCTCAAGTGTGTGGGAAAGTCAAATATTGTATCAAAACTAATTGATCTTGAAAAGTAATTTCATAGTCTGGTCAACAAGTGCCTTTCAGGTCAACATTTTTTCTCCGCCTCCGAAAAATATAAACGAGGTGTTATTTGACTCGTAATAGCGTGTAGCAGAAGTTTTAAACAATTATCTTAAATAATGGGTTTGGTTTTTTGCAAATATCTCAAAAACTATTTGACACGTTTCAAATTCGAAAAAAGATTCAAAAAGGAAAGGAAATTTCCCAAAAAAAGTACTGCCTCCCGGAACTTCGGATCAATATTTATTTTTTTCCGAAGTTGAGAATTGAAAAAATTCGGGCACCTACTGAATGAATGAATGTTGAAAAATACTCGATTTTATTTCATTCATTTTTGATGTGTTCAATCGTAACTACAAACATCTAATTTCAGCTACAATCAACTCCATCGTTTGTAGTTTGAGGACAATTGTTATTTTATGATTTGAAGTCTTGTTATCGTAGCTTTTTTGCTATACTTCAAAAGAATATAAAATTAATCAATATTGTGTTGTTACTAAATTAAACTACAATCAATTTAGAACCTACTTCAAAACTTTTTAGCGCATTATTACTTGTATTTCGTAGTTAACATTACTACATTCATTAGTATCGTTTGTAAACTAATAAACCATTGTTTGTTCAATGTGTAAGTTTGAAAATGACCTTATAGGACGAAACTGCACTGACGTTAGTTACAAAAAAAGTCGTAAAAAACAGAAAGTTTTCAATTTTCTTTTCTTCATCATGATTGTATGAACGTAATTTTATGCTGAAATATTTATATATTTCAGTGACATAATTTTACAGACTACACCCGTAGAATCAACTTCAAACTTTCTAGTTTGCTTCACCAGAGTGGATGAAGATTCAATTTTCCTCACTAGATTGTGGACAAAATCATATATCAATTTGATTGAACATCAATTTGTTACACCAAAATTTACTTACATTTTCTGGTTGAATAATAACTCTTTGTGTAGATTCTGCCTGTCGGGGTTTTCTCTAACGGGGTTCGCAGGTTTTCGGGGCATTATAAGACCGTCGTCAGATATCAGTTTCGGTGCTGGATGATGGCCTGTATTTCTCAGTGTTTCGGGGATCATTGTGGCTGACTCTGAATCGCCCTCGTCACCTGTAAATAAATGGACGAAATTATATTTTGTGGTGATAGTTACAAGTTTTTTTTTAAACATAAATTACGTATGTTATCAAAGTAGTGTTTACTGGAAGAGTTTCAAGACAAAAAATGTTTATTGGTCGAATGTGAAGAATAATTATTTATTATATAATGAATTTTTTTGACAAATATACTTTGTACAGGAATCGCCATCAATAAATATACACATCTCAAGACAAAAACTTATACTAGAAGACATCCGTCAAAACTATAATCAATTGAAACGATGGCAAAATTGGATGAATTGGGCTTCAAGTTGCTTCCGCATCCACCATATTTTTTCTGCTTTTCTTTCTTTTTCTTCTGCTTCTCTCCCTTCTTTTCTTTTTTCTCCTATTTTTCATTAAGTTCGACTAAAAATAATATGTATCACTATAAGTTATCTATTACTGGTTGAATGGAAGAGCAATTTCTGCCTTAATTTATTATGCGCAGACGTTGAATTCTGCCATTTGTTAGGTTATAGTATCTCTTGTACTGAATAACCTTTCAATAAAAGCATTTTTTTCCACCGTAGTGTGCGCTGGTCAAGCCCTATCCCCCGAAGCCCCGATACATTCGGGAGGGCGCGCCAGCATTATCAACTAATGACCACTCCCCACACCGTGGTGTAAGTTATCATTGGGTCCGAGAATTTTTAGCCCTGAACAAACGCAGTGAGCCAAGAATGACAGCCTTCTGTATCTGTGCGGCTAAGATTTCTGCCTTAGTGCGGCAAGCCGGTATAATTTTAAGATTCGAGAGTAGACAGGACATCATTCCACCAAGGACTCCAATAATCAGAACAACCATCTTGACAGAATGATCTGGATAGAGTCTGCGGAGTTCAAAGAGAAAATCTCGATATTTTATCCGTTTTTCCTCCTTTTTTCTGACAATATTCGTCTCGTCAGGAGCTGAAAACTCCATGACAAATATCATTTTGGTCTGGTGGTCGAAAAGGACTACATCAGGCTTATT
>WOGO01003954.1:0-13743 GCA_015342085.1 Leptinotarsa defecta | reverse complement strand
GGTGGAGAAGGGACTGGCAAATTGTCTGAGTGTGGTACAGGCCGAAGAGCAGATGGGAGATTAGGGTATTTAACCGTTCCTCTTTTCTTCATAGATAAACCTTGCTTAATGGGAGGAGTTAAGCAGAAATAACAGTCGTCTGTATGATTGATAGGCTCACGCCAAACCATAGGTACTGCAAAAGCCATTGCCCGGTTTTTATTTTTTGGCCAGTCTCGCAATATGACGGAACAAGAATTACAAATAATTTGCCTATGGACATAAGATCTGTCAAAATAAATGACTCTCAATTCAGGAAGTTAGTCAAACAATTTCTATCTGATAGACCATATTTTTTATCTTTACTTATTGAGGAGCTCCTAAGTTGTTATTTTTCATGACTTTTACTCTTTTATATATACATATCTCTTATATCCTCCATTTCAACATAGTTTGTACCCATGCACCATTTTTATTTCATTATAATTTCAGTTGGTATGTATTACATTATTTTAAGTATTTACTACCCAAGCTTTGTCTATAAGATTATGTCTTATGATAATAAAGCATGTTAATATTATTATTATTATTTATTGAAAGGGTGTATAAGTGGTATGCTGGTTACTTTTGGGGTCATAAAGAAATTAATAACAGAATAAAAATAGTAATGAACAAAAGAGTATTGTTTGCATAGTGGGAAAAATGAATTAAAGTCGATTTGATGACTTCCACTTCTATTGAAAAAATTTAGTACAAAAGTTGTGGGAAATATAAAAAACTACAACTTTTGTATGAACCACTTTTCACGTAACTTCCAATTTTGTTGCTTTTCCGCCTACAGGGATTACTTGTTTTCAATGATCCTTGATAAAAACTTACCTTTTTATGTTCGTAGTAGGTTATGGTTTCTTTAGATGAAAATATCCAGTACAACAGTTTATTTTATATAAAACATGAAAAAATACCCCTTCATGAATCTGACTACTAATGTTCAGAAAATAGTTTTTCTCTCAAATTAACAGTGACATTTTTTTTGGTGAACTGCCTACTTCTGAATGGTGTGAATAAAAATCTACATTACTATGGAGAATGCAGTCAATTGAATCGTGATTCAAAAAAATCGTTTTCAAATTGAATATTTGAAACTGATGTTATTTGCAAAAATTTACAATTGAAATCCTTGAAAAATGTGGAAAAGGTCTCAATGGGAGAAGGTCTCAATGAGTTTTCCATTACTAGCCCTTCGCTACATGAAAAACATTTCATTGAATTGAAAATAGTTTCAAGATAGACAAATAATAATTGTTGTATTTTATTACAGAATGAACATGGTTTCTATTCAAGAAACGCTAATACAGCCCAATTACTTCAATTGGTGGAATACTGAGAAATGAATTTTATACATTCCAGTAGCATGAAGTAGCAGCATTCAATAGTATGCTTCACATACTGTTGAATGCTGTCAGCACGTAATTTTCAGAAATAATCGACTTTCATCAATCAAATTGCTGTCAACAACGGTTATAAGATATATATAATCGAGTCCATCCTTTTCAAAAAACTACAAAAAAAGCCATTCAGCAGGTGCATCTTACTACAGTAAATAATACTGAGTGTTGTGAGACATTAACATACATATCCCTTGTTTTTTGAAAAAGAAAGACTGCGACAGACAAAATAATAATTCAGTTAAATTCATCAAAAACAATGAAAACAATCTTGCAATGTCAGATTTATTAGAAGTTTATGAGTGGACCCATAGGTTCTTTTTCAAAATTTTATATTGGGCTAAGGGGGATAACCTCTTTGAGAAGAATTAAAGGCCATTGGAGTATTTTTTTTTTGATTATGAAGACCAATTCCATATTCAAAAATGATATTTTGGCAGAGTCATGAATTCAATCATTACTATAACTCAATACATTTGAAGGAGAAAAGTTTGTGAGTCAGTCTTTTGAAGTGATTGGAAATCAATAGATAACAAATGTAACTGAATACTCCTATATTTTTATCCATTTTCTAATGTAGAATTTGGCAGTTAGCAAATACGTGAACTCAGGTTATTTCCATTTATCACGCTTCCATTTCGATGAGTTTGTGAAATGTCTTTAGTGATGTATAAATTTGTGTATAGTACATACCTGAACTCCGCTGAAACTATCAATCAAAAGATTCCAATTTCTAAATTAAGTAAAACACTAATGAGATAGAATTCAGTTAGTATAAACACGGCTGAGGAAGCTATTGTACACTGAAACACGTGTTCTGGTTTTGTGAACTGTTCAGAGGAAATCTCACAATCATATTTTATTCGAATAATTTATGATTCCACCAATATTTACCTAACATTTAGAAAAATCTTACATATCCTTGTTGCTTTTCCACCAGCGATACTACATTTAATAATAATAAAACTATTCATTCAAACAATGTAGCATTATTGTGAATAAACAGGAATATACCACGGAAGCAGTAGGATTTCAAAATACTCGAATATACCGACATACAGGTACTAAGTGCACTTAGGATATCATTATGAATATCTAAAATTATTGACCGTATATAATGACGAGGCGATTGTTTTATAAAAATCGTTATTTTTAAAAATAACGATTTATTGTTGGGAAAAAAACCCAGTAATATTCAAGTTCGTTCCTATTGAAAAACTGAGTTGTAGCGATGTGGTAAAAGAATATTTGTCTGATATCAAAAATCTCAAACTCTTCATAGGAAGCATCACTCACGTATCTGTTGTTTTTGAAAAGTATCATTCTTAGGAATCGTTTTTGCTTTACTTCAAGTGGCTTCAGATAGGTTTTAGAAACCCCTTCCCATTCGACTATTCCGTATTTTAAGTGTGATTCTATCAAACTTTGGTAAAGAATTTTTAGCTCTTTGCTATTCTCCTAAATCAATATAGAATATACTTTACTAGATAATCTATATGTGAGTTCCATTTGAAGTGCTCCTCAATCATTATACCAAGATACTTAGTTTTATCTGCTGACATAATGGTGAAGTTATTACCGATAGAAATTTGATTGAAGTACGTTGAATAACTTTTATTGCTGCTGAACGGTAAGTAAGTAGTTTTTCCTAAATTAATTGAAAGCAATCTTTATTTGTTGATACTACTAGCCTCAGTATGTGCTACCTCAATGAGTCATGCGACAAACATCATCCTGGACCAACTGAAATGATATCTGGTCTTATACTTAGTTGTTTTGAAATAATTTTTCGTTTTTATGAGTTTACTTCACACTGTATTATCTCAGTCAATACTTACTCAAATCAATCTAAATGTACGCCATTTGAATCAGTCGATGGGACCTCTTCTGTTGATCAGTGCCGATTGCTACTGATGCAGTTTTTGGTACATTTCGTCGATTTCCACACAATAATAATAATAATAATAATGATGATAATAATAATATTTTGGTTTGGCCCGGTTGCAGAAAGTTATAGAGAATCTCCTGAGCTGCTGACCATACAGTAACCATAGTCTTTTTTTGGTGGATTTTTGTCTTTGGAAAGTGCGTGGGTGGCTGTCCTGAACATCTTTTGTTGTCATAGATGATCTACTTTTCATCACACAAGGATCGTTTTGGTTGCTCAAAATCAAAGAAGAACAAACTTCGGATCGTAACAATTTCTGTAGATCGTTCAAATCGTGGAGCACCCACTTTTCGAGCTCTTCAACCTTTGCAATACGTTTTAAACCATCAAAAACCGTATTGGAGCTGACGTACAGTTTTTCGTCATCCCACGGATCGTTTGTGATGGATCAATCTCCACCACGGTCTTCAAGTCTTCAACCTGGATTACTGTAGGTTGATCACTTCGGGGCTCATCTTCGAGGCTAACACTTTCACAACAAAGTTTTGCAAACCAACGTCGAAAGTGCCTTCATTAACACCATCATTACCAAATGCATGGTTTCGAATTCATAGAAGAGCATTGTTCGAAAATCGCTTAACGACATCATATAGTAATGAGCTGAAAAAAGGGAAAAAATTAAAATTTTGAAAAAAGTGAACAGCATCAATATATAAAGTATAATATTCTCTATCGATGAGTATGCAGCACGTCACAGTAAAATAAATATATAGATATGAAGCTACCAAAACATATGATATTAAAAAGAGCAAAACTTTTGAAACAACCTCAACATTGAAAGATTGAGTTATGTAGTCAAGCGTTGATCGCCTGCCTTTAATGATGAATCCATATATGAGTCTGCCGTTATAGAATGGGCAGAAGCATCGCAGAACAGTCGCATCGAGTAAATCCGTTTTTAGATATGGAAACAGTATTATGTTGTTTATGACGGCGAGTATGATGCAGGAAGAGATGATCCCGGCACGCTCTCGTTACTTTTTATCATTCGCGGAATTCATAGAAGACCATAAAGTAAGCGAGATAAGGTCCAGTTAGTCGGCGACGATAATAATAATAAATTCGTTTGAGGTTGCCTCATCGAAGATCGGGGTGTAGATATTTGAATGGCTGCGGGATTATCGAACACGTTGAGTCCACTTGCGATGATATTTTCGAAATGAAAGGATATATCCTAGCAGATATCAAAAAAATAAGAAACGATAGAAGATAATATATTTATTGACATAGAGTTGGCCGAATTTACAGAGTGGAAAGTGATAATTGTTATCAGAACATGATAATCGGGTAAAACAGAAAAAAGATCTTGGTGTAGAAATCAATAATTCTATAATTACATTGACAGTTACTTGTGATGCACTGTTTGGAACCTTTGGTGTAGTAATGAACATTTCTGGTGTTCTATCCCAAAACCAAACCGTTATTTTCAACGTAATTCAGTCACCAAGTTATCATCTACAAGAGGAAAATCTACCATAGATACCTCTGCTAGGAACCCGCGTCTTAATTGTCCTAAAATTGATTTCACAATGTTGTTCATGTATTATTCATAATATCATTATGTTGACCTAATATAAATATATTCAAAACACTTCCAAAATACAAATCGTGAAATTATAAAACAAAAACAAAAATTAATTGGCACTCCGGGGCGACTTCATTGATTCCAGTGCCGTATTTGGTTTTTCAGCTGAAGGAAAACCTGGAAATACCTGCAACACCACATCATTTGAAGATCTTAATCTGTCAATGTCCCCTCTCTAATGAAAAAAAATGTAGGATGTCTCCAGAGGCTCTAATGAATTCAATACTTCGCCAGAACACTTAGTGACACGACTATCGTCAAACTTAAACCATTCCGTTTCGTCTTTGACCAAGGCGTACCTTATACTAACTAGATTCAACGATAGAACCACAGTGAACAATGACTGCCTGAAGATTATAATAGTGGTCTGCTACATTGAAGTGTTAATCCACTTTGAACCTTCATAACAGTTTGGTGCTTCCGCCTGTTGTAGTTAACTTGCCTAACTATTCTTAATAAGCTGAAGTATATGGAATGGTTTTATTGCAAAACATGATGGGCGACTGCTGATTTTTCTGGTTTTCCAAATTTTAGATGTACTAAGAGATCTTTCAGTCTCTCCATAATATTCTGCACCGCAGTACTAACATTCAATTTCGTGAATTCTAGACTATCCTGAATTCTCGACTTTGTCTTTTGAATTCCTAAAAGGTTCTGTAGTGTATGACTTGTTTCAAATACCAACTTCAAACACAGCTCCTTGAAAATCTTTCCAAAAATCTTCATGCATTGGTGGTATGGAAAATATATTTATTTTGGTTTTCGTCGTTTCAAGACGGAAAATTTCATTCATTCTCAACCAAAACTTTTTCTTTCCTATAATAGCATCTACAATACACACAAGAAACCGTCACTGACTGCTATTTCCTCAATTGTCACTTTTCCTTTTGTGAACCTCATATGTGTGAGCTTGATCGTAAAATAATTATTTTACGTTTGAGAAAGCTACTGTAAAGCGAAACACATGTCGCGGTTTTTGTGAAACCTTTTATAGTGAAAATCATACAATAAACTGTATCAATGGTTAGGTTGGTAGCCGGGTGGTTCAACGTGGGTGCTTTTTTCACTCAGTCGATCGGCCGATGTGTGAGTCAATGGCTGAAACCTCGGGCTCAACGCTCGATTTTCCTTGTTATCGTTCAACCCGTGTTAGGAATCACACGTTATAGGGTAAGACCTTGTTAGTCCTTAGCTCGCACAAGTTTCGACTTCTGAGGGTTGTCGTTCGTGGGGATGCGATAGCTGGTTAACGGAAAAAACATATTTCAAACATATTTTTTAAATAGTATTTGTATTCAAATTTTTCAGCCAAATTGAATTCTGACCACCATGTTAGTGATCTGACAAAAAAATGGTCCCAGGATGAGAATCGTTGCAAACGAACTGAGTTCATCTACAACAAAAACGGTTTACCACTTTCTGGTTTGAGGTGGTCTTTTGAAATATGACATTGAAATATGGAGATACTATAGTCAACAATGTTTTCATTCAGTGTTTGTATTACAGAAGTCACCGAAGAGATACTTATGTAAGGATGGGATACGAGTAGTCCAAACAATGGTATACATGGTTACTACAGCACTTCATATAAGCTATGGTTGCTGGAGGCTCAGCTCTCAGGATGTAACCTAGTATCACTTTTGTCGCCAAAATGCGTTTTTTTTTAAGTTATTTCGACGTTCCACTGATATATTCACGTTTGCAGTTACGGCAAGGAATCGAATAAACTACTTTAGATTGTTGATTGATGGGAGTGTTATGTTCAAGTTTTCAGTTTGAATAATTGATTGCAGGTAAAAATCTGTAAGCTATTTTTGAATGTATATCTTTCAAAATTTCATACTTCAAGATAATCATAAGCAACATAGTGAAATGTAACAATCACAGTACTGACAATCGAAAATTATTATCTCAGAAGAGGTTTTGGCGTTAAAATTCTGAAAACATCAATGGTTTCTTCGATAGTATGGTCCCAATGAGTCAAAATAATTAATCACCTGTTTCACCATGAAATCTGGTGTTACACAGGGTTAGTCACTGGGAGCCGTTATCATCCAGCATTTTTATCAATTTGAAAGCTCATTTGGATCTCTCAACCAACTGGCGATAACTTCAGACAGGTGGCAATTATGCGTTCTATCCATTGTCAGTCAATAGTTGAGTCTGAATAGTTCACGATTAGAACTCCGCTTTCTGCTTCGTTATATGCAATCCTCCACATCGAAACCACAAAATATTCTAGACAATATTCAAAGAACGTTTTTACAGAACGCAACATTCAAAATTGGATATCAACTGAGACGTTCTAATTATCGTAAAAACGGATTTACTTTTCACAAAATCATTCTGAAAAGCAGACATATTCGAAATGTATTGACACTCCACAGACTTGTATGGGATTAAATGTTTAGTATATAATTTTTCAGTAACATTAACTTGTTAATCAAACATAGACAAAAAGAAAACGATGATGTATCTTCCGAAGGAATTTTCAAAACAGCAGCTACTGATTTTTAAGTCTAATTTCGGAACTTTTGAGAGAAGCAAATGATTTTGTTTTGGACCTATTCCTTGACTTCATATTCAATTTTTAAATTTTTAATGGGTGTTCGGTCTTCAGTATGGTTCAGTAGTTGTTCTATCTTCAGTATCGATTTGCTTTTGTCGAATTTTTCTATTATTCTATTATGTTAAAAAGGTCAGTTGATAGATCTGTTCGAATGGATGATTTTGTGTAATTGCTGTTGAAGATAATCATCAATATTCATTCCATACGTGGATATTGAGAAAATATGGTTTTCCCGTTAACCTGTTGAAAAATATCTGTGGAAATTCTGTTTTACCTTCAGCCACTAGTCATCAGCTACTAAATTGTGCGAGCTAGGGATGTATAACTTAATTATCTACACACTTATTATGGAGTCAATATTGTTCGGAAATATACATTCTTTAATTGTTTCAATACAACCATCAAAGTGATCACTCACAGTTTTGAATAGAATTTTTCAGGGCAGATCCAATAACTGATTTCTCATGCAGGTAATAAAGTACTCGAAAAGGTGTACTCGAGGTACAATGGCTAATAAAAGAACAATAACCAAAACGGTGACTGCATTTTCATACACATTAAGTCATTAACATCACAATATAACAGGACGACTAATCGCTTTTGTGTTATAACAAAACAAAAGCACTTTATGTATGGCGTTCTGAATATTAGATCAGCAATTTGATGGAAACAATTCTAGAGTAATGAGCTTCGCATGTTTAACATTTTATTTGCATTAATTTCAATTTCCTAATCGCGTTTTTTATGGCCGCTAATAAAGCACTTTTCTTTCAAAACTGTGAAATCAGAAGGCGTGTCATAGGAAGACATGGCACTCGAACTAATTATTTGGTATTGCGAGTAACAGTGCAGAGAATTCCAGCTAGCAGTAACGCTAAATAAAAGAAGTTGCTTTTATCTACTTTTATTTATAGTTCATACAAAGTGAAATCTGATCATGTTCATAAGTAAATTTTGGAAAAGACTGTAGCCAGTTTAAAAAAAATGTAATAGCTGTTATACATATATTGATAGTAATAATAATAACTTTACTCTTTATGTCGATTTATAATACTTTGGTAAACAATTATCGGAAATAATAACTACAAGACATTGAAAAATAAAAAAATACGTTCAATAGTTTTAAAGGAAAATGTAAAAAAAAACCAAAAAAAAAAACAATTCGTGGGGACCTAGCTAGCAGTCATCTATTCTCCTCAGCAATCTACGGTATTGATCAGATGAAAAAATAATAAAACCGTGGGGCGTAGCGCAACCTGAATAAATATGTGAATACTAAAAAAGAAAGTAATACAAATCATGAAATTATGAAACAACAAAAATTAATTGTCGCTCCGGGGCGACATCATTGAAGAAGATCTCGATCTGCTAATATCCCCTCTTTCATGAAACAAAGTATAGGGTGTCTCCAGAGGCTCCAATAAATTCAATACATCGCCAGAACACTTAGTGACATGACTATTGTCAAACTTAAACCAGTCCGTTTCTTCTTTGACCAATGCGTGGTAATGACCTAATTTAACGCAAGAACCACAGTGAACAATGACTGCATGAAGATTATAACAGTGGTCTGCTGGATTGAAGTGTTCATCTATTTCGAACCTTCGTAAGAGTCTGGTGCTTTCATCAGAGGTTGAGTCATGTTTGAAGATAATCAGTGTTATTATATAATCAGTGTTATTATTAGATTGACTGGTGTCTCAGCTATACTTGTTTTCTCATAATAGTCAGTCAGTTTGGTGCATGTTTGGCAATACAGTTGATCATCACCTGTTAAAAGTTCCATCTTCAGATGATTCAACATGGACTGGTTATCAGTCATATTAGGACTGAAGTTGAAGTTCCAGAAAATCACATAGGTTTTTGCTACCCCTCAAACACTTACTACAAAGTAAACTCTGCAGCAAAAGATCAAAAACACAACACAAGATAGACTTTGTGAAGAATCATTCAATCCAGAGCGGTCAGGAGTATCAATTCTACAATTTTTTGCTCACGAAGAATATTCAACAAGAACCCCAAGAATTTGGAGCGATTCTCTTGTTGTTCTAACGAGTAGCTAGAGGACTTCAAAAACTCCAGGAGATGGTACATTTTTACGAAACTGCAGCTACATGAACAATTATTTGAGTTTGGTGAATGAGTAGATAATATTCTCGATCTCATTCATCGTTAAAACAACAACAACAATTGTAAAATGCTATTCATGTAGCAATGGTTTCCTAATTATCTACGCCGAACGATTATGTTTTTTTATTCCTGTAGTTATTGATGTCTTCCTTGGAACCTTACCCCTTATATATCGGTACTGACTTTGAAACTTTCAATTTTTCAGGATATTTTCCTGTACTGAATGATTCATTGATTATGTGGCATAAAGGATGACACACTGTGTCACTACCAGCTCTCAAGCACTTACCATTTATCTCATCAATTCCAGCGGCTTCTTCAGAACATACTTCATGTATTGTCTCCAAAACATTATCGTACATAGTGCAGGTGATCTCCCAGACGAGTCTGCTTATACAGGGTCGTACTAAGGAACGACCGATTTTTTTTTACATGCGGCTGTGTATAGAAACAACTTCAAGATGAAATGTTAGGACACAAATAAGAAAATTAGCCGTATCAGTATTTGACATTTCGAAAATTTTAAACTTTGAAATACTGTATATATTCACATACCACAAGCGTTAAAACTTAACTGACCTCAACAACAATGAATTTCGCCACCCGGTTTCAGTTAAATCTGGGTGGTCACCGTAGGAAGGCTTGTTTATTTTACCAAGATGCAAATGTGCATGGTGATCAAGCTTTGATCACGCATCTATCATTGGTTTGGTTGCTTATTTTGTTGAATAGAAATAGTTCAATTCACATGTATGTTGTATGGTGGAAATTGACAGATTGAGAGGGGTATATTTTTAAGAGAGAATAATTTCAGGTAAAAGAACGTTTTAACATACCCAGTGTGCAGAACAGCGCACCATGATCATACAAATGATGGATTGATATTTATCCACCTGTTAACGCTTTCCTCCGGTGCCAAATACCCCAAAGCCCAACAAGGCCCAAATTTATACCGGCATATGCGCGTTTTTAATTATGGGTATGACTGACACGAGAAGAACCGTCTTGATTTCCTCGGCGGAGGAGTGTGCGAGACCGAGCAGCTGGTCAGGTCATCGATTGCACTCCTAATGAGTCCATCTGGCGAGTCGCAGAGACCAAAGGGCAGAAGTGCCACCCTTTACGGTCCTCCACTTTTATACAGTAGACGGGGAATTCGACCTTGATTTTGTCAACTTCACGAGAAAACTTGATTCGTTGAAGTGCGTTGATTCGTGAAGGTTTTTGGGGCTGAACTCTCAAATTTCTTGAACCAGGAACGAAGTTGTACTTCAAAGGCTACAAAACTCAAATTTTGAGTAGCACAATAACCAAAAGTTTCTTGAATGTAAATTGGTTATGATTTCACTTTTCTTTTTTTTATAAATAATTCTTCTGAAAGTCTGAAACTTCTTGCTGAATTGAAATGAACATAAAAAAATAATTTGGAATTTTAACTACTATTTGTATTATATACACTACTATTTGTATTATTTACATCACAATTTCCAGATTGTCTTCAATATTATTCTGTCATCTGCTACGCTGATAATTCTCAAATCTACATAGAATACTTTTGATATAACAAGGAAATAAGTTAATGATGACTTATGTTCTCTGATGAAATTATCAACCAAATATTGCTCAACTGGCAATCCCTCTATGTCAGTAGTTATGCTCTTTGGAAGGACATTGTCACGGTAACGCAAACTAGACAAGGTTTCAATAACTGCAAACGGAGTTGAGTTACCTCTTAAGGATAGATAAACTGTTTCAAATAGAGAGCAATGTCAACTTGATCTGAACACATAGTGTTTGTTTGAATTCAATACTGTATCCCTTCAAATAACTCGATTCGTTTATAACAAGAGTTTTGTGAATCTACATACAAAACTATATTATGATCGACTGAAAATAACAGGAATTTCAATTTGAAAAAAACTGTGGTGCTCTGGTCTTTCTATGACCCTCTTAAGTGAGAGGGGAGCAGGAAATTCCGTTGTAAATATCGCGTACGCACCAGTATGTGTTGGAAAGTGGTGTTTTGCGATTTTGAGGAGGAAGTGTCTTATGTGTCTGTAGGCAGTGCAATTTCTTTCCGATTATTTTGTATCTACCATAATGGAACAGATTTTCCAAGACTGGGGTCTTGCACAGTTGAAAGATATTTTCATGGGTAAGTATTATAATTGGATAAAACTTCGCTATATCAGTAAGTACCGCGTTGTATATGTAGTACCGAAGAGAAAGTGGTGAACTTTGACGGCTACTCTTAATTTTGCCTTCTTTTTGCGAAAATCGTACCAATGCTCCGTAATTTTTCATACATGCATTATTACTTTTGCTGAGCTCTGCAAGTGTATATTAATTTAAACTGAAAAATCCTCCAAGTTGATTCAAATTTGTCAATCTCTTGTTGTGAACATACATTTTATCTTGTTTCAAATAAGATCATTTTCTCTAAATGAAATTTGATTTTCTCTTAGACCGAATTCATTTTTTATTGAAAGATAGAGGCACTTATAGTTTCGACAATAAATTATAATACAAAAAATACCAAAACAGGCACCAGTAGGTATAAAAAGCTTCTATATGTGACAGCCACTTTCTGATTTCAACATTTAAATATTTGTTGAATTCCGAAACGTCTTTGCTTTCTGTAATCACTTCAGATATATTTTTATGTTATTCTTTGGGAACAAATTGAATATACCCTACTCAGCTTGAAATCATTTGATATATTTCCTTTAGGAATGTAAGAAATAGGTAGAAATATTACCAAACTCACTAGAGATGAAATATAAATTTCCAAAAACGTGAAAACAGTGAATTCTGTTATTTAAATAGCGAATCATATTTCTTTAAGTTCATTTGTAAGATCATGAGTTACATTTTTTCAATGAAACATTTTATATTTTTAATTGATCCTCTAATAATTCTCACACGACACTTTAAATTCCTATATAACGGTTCCAAAATTATTATTTTGAAAAGCAATTTTTCTGTATAGACTTCTGTCCACTTCAAAGGGATTTGAGGTACATCTTTTGAATTGATTATTTATTTCTGATCAAATAATGTTTAAGCACCTTTTAACTTGCTAGGAATCGTATGTTAAATAATAAGACCTCAGACAAGTTTAAAATTTTGAGGGTTGTCATTCGCATGCGAACAACAATTGGGTTGGTTAATGGAATAAACCCACTTAAACAGTGTCCAAGTGATGTTCCGGCAATTGTGGATAAACAAAAGCAGAATGCAGAACTTGATCGACGATAGTGATTTTTTTAATGTTATTCACCAGAATGGCATCTAGTTTCAAAAACTTCATTTGTGTAAAATTACTAATAAATTAATTCATTTTCTTGTCTGAGTTGTAATGTTGTTTAAAGGCTTTGATTTCATTTTATTTGTTAATTTGCAGAATATGTCCCTTTTTTATATATGTTTTTTATTGAATATTTATTTATGTTATTTGTATGATTTCTCAAAAGTGTGCGGTTGAAATATGATATTTAAACAAAGATTAGCAAAGAAAATTTAGTTCTTTTTATCACAAGCTTTTTCAGGATAATATTCATGATTTGCAATTGCTTCAAATAAACCAATCATAATATGTAATGTATTATTTAGTTTCTTTCCTTACCACTTATAGCTGTTCATATTATAGATAAGATACTTTGGATTCAAGTAACTAAATACATCCAAATGAGAGGGACAGTTTATAAACAGAAGCAAGTTCATCTTTGATGAAGCAAATGAGTTTATTTGATTTATACAAATAGAAGCGTTTCAATGAAAAATGCTTCTCTTCAAAGGAAAACAATTAATTTCTCATACGGAGACATTTAAATAATATTCCAAGTAAACATATCATTCTTTCAAAACCCAAAACAGTTTTGCTTCGAGATTAATTTTGCTCAGACTAAAGAATACATACTTACTTCCTTTGAGCTAATGTGACTATTTCTATTGAAATGTGTGCACAATCTTGGTGGAATATTTTTTTTACTTAAAAGAAGCGTTTATCCAGTCCATTTGAAATAATGATTCAAATTCAACTTGAGAGAATATGTTTCTCAGTTTAAAAAAATATTTCTTCATG
>WOGO01003953.1:0-13743 GCA_015342085.1 Leptinotarsa defecta | reverse complement strand
TGATTGCAATAAATATCATCAAAACTATTCAATTTTTTTCCTTTTCTTGGAAGTTAATTGATATCTTGATGGACAATTGTTCCCGTAGCTGTTTTTTTATGAAATTTCAAATATCATTAAAAATTTCAACAAATGCCAAATTGTTTTTATAATCGTTGAAAATTGTTGGTAGGAAAATTTTTCCGATTATAAAAAAATATGTTTTTTGTTAATGAAAAATATGAGCTCATGAGGCGAGTTATAGAACCCCCAAGTTTGAGATTACACAAAAATATATCAATGTGTATTTTCTCGAGATAATTTTCACTCAATTTACACAAATTTTCCAAACATACAAGAATGATAGTCATTTCAATTAATAGAATTTGAATACTATGAAGATTCCAAATTTTGAGACTTACTTGAACCAATCGAGAATTTTTGTTATTGCATTGAATAAAATTCCCTAAATTGACAATTGAGAATAATTTTATTTGATGTGTTTTAAGATTGATTCTTCTTGTCTGATATTATTATGGATTTGATGGATTTTACTTCCTCATTCTGAAAGTAACATGTTTGAAAAATCTCAAATCATTCCAGAAGTTGACTCCTGAATAATTTTGCAACTATAAAACTTTTTGAGTGTCTGTCCTTACCTTTCACTAGGGGTTGATGTACATTAGGTTGTTGATGCTGAAGATTTGTCGTTCTCCTGAGGTAATCAGGCAGAGCATAAGTCAAGTATGCTGTATCCAGCCACCCTTGGTGGAGAAGGAAGGGGTTAAAGCCACCCGGGAGTCCCGGCAACCCATATCCATATTGGTAATCTAGAAAAAGAACACCAGTTAAGTACCTCTTGAAACATTATCCGTGTTTACAAATCCCGAAAATTGTAAACAAAAGTAAATTCCCCAAATGCAAGACACATGCTCAATAAAATGGATTCCAGTGTTTGAATTTGATCGCAATAACCATAAAACTGACATTTTCTTGGCTAAGGATTTGATATGCCGACAAACCTTCGTGACCATTAAATTTTTCATGTGTTTACACTGACAGCATATGTTTATGTATTGTTTTGGTTGTTTATCAAACATAAAAAGACGTTAAACGGTCGTTATTGGCTTGTTGGCTGGTTTACAAAGAGATTCTGATGTTTTATTTTTAGACGAGTTCAACGGAATACTCACTAGATTTCGTTCTTGGCTCCCTCGGGCCGTCTACGGTTACTTTGATGGCCTTGTTGTAAGTCGCCATTTGGTGATGGGGCAAAGATCCGATAGTAATAGTGAGAGTGAAGCTTTTTCCTCTTCCTGATCTCCCAACGAAGCGGAGGTCGTTGAATTTCGCTACTTGACCTCTCATGACCGATGTGCAATTTCGGAGTTCCGCACAGTAGTTTTCGTCATTACCAGCCTTGAGGGTGACCACAGTCCCATCTGGTACGTCGTCCAGAGCCACAACCTTGAAGGCGATAGGCAAACTTTTGTTGGACCGCCAGTGGACTGGCAAGATACTACACAAGATAGCAGGGCTGCCAGTTTGGACCAGCTCCCCGTGGTACTCCTGGAGAGTTTCCTGTACAGAATTGTACATATCCATTATAGCTGTGTTGCTGTTCGGCAGATGCATTTAGTCCACACTCACAAAACAGTTTATATAAAACACCACGTAAACTTTCTTCAACTATCCAAGTTCCAACACTTCCAAACTCGTGAGAAATACTGATTCAAAACTTTTTCACAACTGGATATTAACGTTCGGGTATCACCCCCTCCTACTACTTCAAAGGAGGGTAGTTTTTAAATAGCTAGACCGACGAGGAAAGAGAAGCGTCGAATTACTGGATTACGGCACAGGTAGGACAGAGAGGGCGTATGTCTATGCGTTTGGGCAAAGTTTTATAATACCTCGTCGACAGAGAGAAGCTTCTGCGACGCCCGATTGGTGGGAGCGAGAAACGGAAATCTTGTTGACTAGTCATGGAGGGAGAAAAAATTATTTGCCGCTAGTGAATGAAAGAGGGTGTGATTGTCGACAAACGCTAGAGTGAGATATAATTTTTGGTTTACACAGGACAGAGTCGGCTTGTAAATCTTTTCAATGAAAGTTTGTCTTAGATATTATACGGTTAGATTCATGGGCTTTCGGGCAATTTTACCGTGAAATATTGCATTGTGGGTGAATTTTGGATTGTAAATAAGGTGTGCCGTTTTCGAAATGGAATAATAGAAATTGGAATTGTTTGCACACTTATAACGGGTTGTTTTGTTGGCTTTCCTGGGAAATGTTTTCACTTTTATAGCGATGGGTCGTGCTTAGATGGTAAATCATCAAGTTTGTTGCTAGATTACAAATGATGAAAGCCAAGAAAAGTACATATATCGAATGTGTTCAAATAATATTATAGGTTTTCATTCTCATGCCAACTGATTTATTACTTCTAGAAACCCTATTTCCAAGTGGGAAAAATCATTGTTCTCATAATACCAGATTTTAAATTGAAATGAAGCTTCGAGATGATGAAATTTTAACTTTGAACAAAATTGTGGTCATTAGCGACATGTAGGATGTATCACGAAAACTAAATTCATGACATTTTCATGTAGTGAAAAATATCAACTAAATTTTGATGAAATAAAAATTCATAGTTTGAAATGTCTACAGAAACAAAAACAAACAGAAGTGCAATTGCACTTTTAATTTGAACAGAACCCCAGAAATAAAATATTTAGGAATTTATATAGATTGTTGCCTGAAGTCGAAGAAACATTTAGTTGAATTAACAAAAAAATTAAGAAAATGTCTCTATAGGTTCAGAGTTCTGAGAAATATAGGTATTTGAAGTGAAAACGCTATTGATATTTTATCACATGCATTATTTTCCAATATTATGACCTACGGAATGATAGCCTGTGGTAATACATATGAAAAGTCATTAAAATCTCTGAAGTCTATTCATAAATATGCAATATAAATGATTTTTAAAAAACCTTTCGGATTTCCATCAAAAGTTTCATTCAGAAAATATTTCATTTTTTATCTTGAAAAAACATTTCACGAAATCAGTACCTTCTATATAAAAAACATTGTGCAAATACCAACATATTAGAACATCAGTATAATACAAGACCTAAGACCAATAAATGCTTTCAAATTGTTGAGTATAGTCTACATTAAATGCAACAACACTGCAAATGTATTGGTTGTAAAATTTACAATATAATTCCGGAGAACAACAGCATTAAAAAAATATTACACAATTGTATATTAGATAATAGTGAAAAAATTGAAAATGTACTCACATTGAAATAATTCAGTTCAACATATAATTTATTTCGCCCTCATTCATAATAAAATACTATTATTGATACATTTCAATTCATTTTTTCATGAACAATATCACGTATTAACAGTAAACACAATCCTTATTTTTCAAATAACCCAGTCAAACACAAGTGTTTACACTTAGCAGACTGTGTTAAAATATTATGTATGTATTAAAAATTTTTTTATATTTATATACATGCATTTGATATTGTACATTCGTTAATATATTTGAATTTGAATCGTATGTATATATTAAAATCATGACCGTTTTTCTATATTTACGAATAGTGAGTCGCATATGAAGACACCACTGTATCTTTGGAATTTGAAAGAATAAAAATTTGAAATTTTGCAGTTGTTCTACTACTAATTCACAAACAGAATCAAATACCAAAATTTAGATCCGGAATATCGAGAAAAAATATATAGAGAAAACTACATAGTTCATATAAAGATATCGAGTTTGATGATTTCGAATGTTTTATTACTTTTGGTCTATAAACATAAGTATCATTTGATGATTATTTATCAATTGGTATGTCACGGAATCTACACAGTGTGAATTAATTGATAATTTTCAAACTGATAATCAAACTGAAAAATTAATGAAAAAGTGGAGAAAAATAAATAAATGCAAATTTTATCGTTAAAAAACTCGTAATACCTTCAAAATCAGATCAATATGCTCTATAAATCTCTATAATATTTTTCAATAGGTATATCTGATGCAAAATATCGAGGTCCTGTTTTGTGAATTCGAAGCAGGTCAAGGTTGAAGTTCAGATTCCAATTAAGTATCTTGAAAATATTAGTCGTCGTCTCATACATGGTGTAACAAAACAAAAAGCTGGTCATGAATTGAACCACATACTCTGGGGTCAAAAATAACTCGATCGGATGTAATTCAACACAATGCAAATATACACACGAAAAAAAAATAGAGCTTTTGGAAAGTACAAAATGGAAATTGGTATTTCACAATATTTCATGAACTTTTTAACATTTCGTGATGATGATTGATCTATGGCTTTTTCATCGCATGAGCGTCTTGTTCATATGAAACCACGAAATCTGTTCAGCTCATAATACATTAAGAGAGATATTGAACCCCTAAAACCCTCAAAACCTGTCTATGCCACACGATAAAATCAGTATTGTAACACCATTGGTTCAATACACCGTTTTTGAATTTTTTTTGTCATTTTGAACTTTTTCGAAATGCAGGTTCTTTTTCACTACCCTTCAAAAATTTTTCAGTTGGCTGTTCAACACTTGCAGTTCCTGCAGATAAACTTCTGACTGGCCAAGAAATGGGTGCATCAGGACTCCTTCCGATCCAACGTCCAGGGTACAGATCGAAAAGAAATTCCCTAAGTTCATCAGTGTCATTGCTTTTCGAGTTTGATGACTGCTGTCATCGGACAGCAAGCCTCTGAAGAAGCTAGCCACTCGCGCGAGCGAAACGTCAGGAAGAAATTCCAAAAATTCACGGCTTTCAAACTCGAAAAGCAATGACACTGAAAACCTCAGCCGTGAAAGTCTAAACCATTTTGTTCCCTAACTTTCTTATCGAAATGTGCTAGAGCTACATCTTGTGAATACCATATATTTTGCCATATTCCCAAATTTACCTCTTCCAAGTATTCTAGTAAATCATTTTTAAAAACTATAAGTAATTTCCATCATTTAAATCATTTGGAAGAAATACTGGTCCTATTAAATTATTATTCACAATGCCTGCCCAAACAAGACTGAAACTTTTTTGGTGATGAGTTTTTTGCTTGGAAGTTCAGATCGACCTATATGTATGCGTTATGGTTATTCGTAATGCCATTTCTATTGAGGGTAGTTTCATTAGTGAATAAAATGTGATTAGTGAAACTGATATTTTGTGAAACTGATTATTTTCCGTTAAGAAGAAGGTTACTGTACTACCCTTTGTAAACATTGATAAATTCGGAATTCATTCAAAGACAGTAACTACATTCTTTTTCATGATTCTGGTATTTCTAGCAAATTGAATTGAGTCTTCATAATTACTAATAACGAGAAAAAAATCCAAGCTGAAAGGCCATGGTCGAATGACTCGCAGTCAACTCACATACAACTGATGATGCCTGTCTCAGAAAAAAAAGAAACGTTTGTTTCTTCAGGTAACATTCGACCATGACCTACCAGTCCGGATTTTGTTCTTTTTATTCGTGACACCGGTTGTGGAAGCCATGTTCTTAAATTGAATTGATCAAAAGAGCGAATGAATATAATTACATATTTTCACCGTGACACGAGAAAATTTAACACATCCATGACATCAAGTCATAATGTTATGGGTGAATTGAGGGCTTCGTCTTATAATGTTATCCAGATCGGTGCTGAAGGGACAATAAGACAAGTGTTTCATTCTGGAACACCGATGTACGCCATTGAGGATGACAATGTTCCATATGACTGAAAATCACCTCTTTCTAATACTGTACTGTGTAGCAATCCTGCAAATGATGTCTGATTCAATTCCATAACGAATGTTTGAAATACAAACTGAATAGAGAAAAGTGTTTTTGTGTAATCCAATATTCATATAAAAGCATTGGTTTGAAAAGTATTATTCTCTCGTTAAATTTAATGTTTATGTGAAGGTTGTTATTTCCAGAAGGATTTTTCTTTCAGTTTGTGTCTGAAAGTCACTTCTCTGCATGATCTACACATCTTTGTGAAGAATTCATTTTGGAATTAATTGCTTCCTCCAAACAGAGAAATGGTTGTAATCTGCAATGAATCGACATCTGAGTCAAAGACGATAAAATTCGGGGTACCACAGAGATCTGCTCTAGGACCTCTACAGTTTCTTCTCTATGTCAATGATTTTCCTCAACATATAAAAGGAGGCTATGTCACAATATTTGCTAATGATACAACGATAACTATAGCAGGGAATAATTCTGAGAAACGCATCAGCAAATCTGAACACATTACTGATCAGTTCAGTACCTTGTGCCGAAGAAATGAGCTTATTCTAAATACTTCAAAATCGATCAGTGTTAACTTCCACTCCAGAATAAATATTCCAATTGGTCGACGCTCTAGCTATAATATTCGAACTTCTGAAGAAATACATTTTTGGGGACCTACCTAGACGCCAATCTAAATTGGGATAGGCATGTGGACTATATAATGTGCTAAGCTAAATAGAGCATATTATCATAAAACAGCTGAAATCCTGTTTACATGAAACTGGCTTACTCAGCATATATTATGCCATGGCCTACCCTTATATAAGTTTGAATATTATGACTTGAGGCAAGGGATTTTTCCAGAGTCTTTATAGCACAGAAACGCATCATAAGAATGATCTTTAATATGGATTTCCGGTATAGCTGCCGGTCCGTTTTTATAGCCAAAAAAAATTGACAGCCCTCTCCATCTTCATTCTTAAATGTATTTTACTTGTTAGGCAAAATCAAAAATTATATGATAAGACTGCTTCAGAACACAGTCATAATACAAGAAATGATGATCTTCTAAAAATCCAACAACATCTCATGACAAGCTTTAAAAATCCACATTATGTGCTTCAATAAGCTGCCAAACGTAGTTGAAAAAATCACAAGTGACTCAGTCTCTTTCTTTTTATCCTCATTAGTTTGTAGTTCAACTGACTTACCTTATATACCCAAGTGTGTCAAAAATGGTGACTAAACATTATTATTGTTATTATTTCTTTGTATAAAGATGGAGAAGTAGAAAGTTAAAACCTTTTTTTCCTATGTTCTTATAATCATAATTACTGACTTCAACCAATGGTAGTATTAAAATACTGGGTATTAAAATAAGTTTAAAAACTAATTTTTAGGAAAAGGAAGAAACACAATTTATATTCAATCATGTGAACTTTTCACAGTACAAGTAATATTTGAATATCTTCCAATCGACATGCAACTCAAGTACATTATGAATAATCACTTCTTCTTTGTGCTTTTACTTTTATCACTAAATTGATTCATCTGATATCACTGATGAAATGATTAGAAACGTGTTTTTTGTTTTCCTTGAAGTCTGATATATTTTTTTTTATACTTTGTAATTTAAGAAAAATCTCATCTGGCAAAGAAGTCCATTAACTGACTCTCCGAAAAATAATGAAATAACCCTTTCATTGGCATTTCCATCTTTTTGTTCACCTAATTCAGTATAGCATCTTGTCATATCAGAAGATATGTGGTAAACAAAATGGCAATGAAAAAGCTGAGTTCTGAGCAAAGTTACGGGTATGAAACAGATATTTGGAACTGAAAAGATGAAAACGACAAATATTTAGTTGAAATAAAAATAACGTGAAAAAGCAGTCATCAACAAGACGGTTCAATAAGCTACCTCTCTTCCGAGAAAAGCGAATACCTGTTATCACTGCAAATAATTTAACAAATTACCTTAGTGGGTTATAAAGATACCTTAATCCATTTACTAAACAAGATTGGGTCAACGTCTATAAACTTAAGAATAATTCATTCTATCCTCTTTTGTGGCTGTTTGCAATCATACAGCGAAGAAACATTGCTTGAGCCGGCATAAGTATAGAGTCCTCGGAATTTCTGTAATTAACACGAAATGGGTGTTGGTATAACAAAATTCATGAACATTACCTTATTATGGTAAAAATAAATAGGATTTGTGAAAGGTTGGGTTATGGTTTTCGAAATGGAATTAGCAAAACTTGAATCGATTTCTTGGACGACTGAGGATTTGTGTATTATAATCTCGTTAAATCTATAATTACAAGTAAATTTTTATGAGGATCAGCAACAAATTTTCTAGACAGCCTTACAGCAATATTATATAGGAATATTTGTGGGATTTTCGCAATTATCTCTGAAAATGGTTTTGTCGTATCAGAATTATTCGAGATATTAATAATGATAATAATAATGTGCATTCAACATATTGATTACAGAATTAGTAATTTTCACAATAAGGTATGTGGTACTTTTTCAATTATTCGATCGATAATTCGATGAAATAGAGCTCTATCAGAATTTTTGAACCAATTTTTGATTTCATTTTCATGATAGCTGTCATGTATCCATGAAATTACTGACATTCAATGATTCATCGTTTGAAAACATCATTCCTTCGCCTATTTTGGTCGGTAGCCGGTCGGTTGTCGGTCGGTTCGACGTGGGTGCTTTGTTCACTCACTCAAATCAACCGCCGTGTTGGACGGTTGTTTGAGCCCCAGGCTAATCGATTTTCACTTGTTATCGTCCAACCCGTGTTAGGAATCACACCTTAAAAGGTAAGACCGCGTTAGTCCTTAGCTCGCACAAGTTTCTATTTCCGAGGGTTGTCGTTCGTAGGGGTGCGACAGCTGGTTAACGAAAAAACAGATTTCAAACAGATTTCATATCTGCAGAATATTCAGCCACCCAAGTGAGAATCCTTTATCTCTCAATCCATGATGACACAAAACAATAATTGTGATTAAACTAGACTGTAGGTAGATGAGGAATTTAGAGCCATTGTTTTCGTAAGTTTTAAATTTAATATGTAGTCGATCATAAAACCATGGTTTTGATCGAGGTACTCTCTGGAATTGATGACTTGGTTGATGATTAATAGACCCATTTTAGGCAGCTTATCGGCAAGATGTGAATGGTGAGTATTATTCATCATTAGTCATCTGCTAAACTGAATATGGTCCTTCCGGAATGCCTTATTCAATAAACTGGTCAATAATAATAAAAAATATTGAAAAGAAAAAAAAGAACAACATTGAGTTTTTTTTTTAGATTGAGCAACAACTTTTCCGTCACTTGTGTTTTCTTCACATCAAACGTCGTTTTCGAAAGAAAATCTAGCCGTGAGCAACATAAAATAAATAAATCAATAATCTCAACCTAAAAGTAAATAAGTCAAATGTCCAACTTACGATAAAATACACGACTGCACTCGATTTCTCATTGATTGTTTGACAAAAATTTCTGGAGTATTCTTTATCACATTGCAATTGTCAATTATTCACATCTAGTATAGGAGTGTTATGAACAAGAGCCTTCAGATTACCCCATAAATAAAAATCTAGAGGATTCATATCAGGAATGCGAGCTGGCCAATTTTGAGGTCCTACACGTCCAATATAGCGATTAGGGTAGGTGATGTCGAGATGCTGATGAGCAAGAACACTCAAATGAGCTGATGGAGCCCCGTCGTACATGAACTATATGTTAGATTTCACAAGTAACTGCGCTTCTTATCACAAAATAGGTAAATGATCTCGCAAAAAGTCCGTGCAGAATTCACCTGTTGATCTTGATGGTAGAATAAATGGGCCAATGAGATAGTCACCAAATCATTCCTACTAAACCGATCAGCGAAATTTGTTGCTTAAAATGACTTTCTCTAATAACATGGGGATTTTCGTCAGCCTAAAAATGGTCATTGTGAAAGTTCATGATAGCATTTTGTGAAAAATTTGCTTTGTCCGTAAATAAAATATTTGGCAAAACTTATTATTGTGTGTCATCCTATGAATGATGGATAGGAGGATTTTTTTGGAACTGTCAAGTTAGCCCAGTTTTTGGGCTAACTTCCAGCTGCAGTGTATTCTTCCTGGTGCTATTTGAAGGATCTTCTTCACATAATCTTGCATTACTCTGTTTACCTAGGTATCTGTCCTGGTAAATTATCTGTGCCTCTTCCGCATTTCCATTTGCTAATCCATGAATAAAGCGTATGTCAGCCATTTCTGCGTGTGTGAAATTATTCATGATGGACTCACTGTTAATTGACAACTCTGATTTCCACTGATATGACAACGTTATCACTGTCAGCTGTTTTCCAAAGCAGGTGTTCATGATATGCAACGTGGCTTTGAAGTTTTTTTCGAAAAAGAAGCTTGATATGAAGAAAATACAAGCGACAAAAAAGTTTTATTTTCAGTTGAATAATCTAGAAAAGTAAAAAACTACAAGTTAATAGCGGTCTTCTTTCCCAATATTGATGGCAGTGGTGCTCACTGAGACTCTACTGTAACTACTAATTTCAATCTAGTTAGGGCTATGAAGGTGACTTACTACTTCAAATAACTGTAGCAAATTTCAACCGAATCGGTGTAAGGATATTTATGATACTTTTTGAATACCTTCAATGCCCTCTATCTTAGAAACGAAGCAACTCTGGACATATGTTCATAAGAACTTTTTTTTCTTAAAACCACTTAACGAATAACTCTCTAAAGTTTCATACCGTAGTTACAAAACACCTTTTATAGATGATAGATAGAGTAGGACACAAGACCGTGCTTTGGGAAACACCATAAGTAACTGTTTATGGGATACTTATCATCATCAATGTCAACTATTTGTTCTCGATCACTTAAGTAGGATTCGAATAGCTCATTTGCTCCGCATGCCGATTTCTTCTTTGTTTGAAGTTTTCGAAGCGTATTATGCTGCAGTTTTAATTTATGTTTCACCAAGTTGGGAAAAATTAACACATTCATAGTACGTCCAATCATAGATTTCCTTCACAGGAGTTCTATGATTGGACGTTCCTCAAAGAGCTCATTTGAAAACGAATGTGATATCAAGTATATCAACACCTTGGTTAGGACTGAAATCGTCGACAAAAAGTTCAAGTTATTTCAGGCCCAAAATGTTTCATTTATTTTCTATGGACTCCAACTTGATTGGTGAAACGACCATCGAGAAGAATGTTTTAAGTTTTGGTGTTTGGGAACAGTGTCTATTTTGGATTTGTTCTATGCTAGTTGTACCTTTAACTGAATGTTCTCATTAATTCAGCAAATAGTTTCGATTCTGTTTGTTAATCAAAAAGCTATCTCATAAGAGGCGTAGCTTTAGAGCTTTTAAGGAATTATTTCCCAAAGGATATTCAAAGTGTAAATACCGGACAACAGCTAAAGCATCATCTCATATAATTGTTGGTGTCCACAGAAAACAATTATAGGTACCAAACTAGCTTAGCTACGAACTCCCCATATAACCACGTTTTCAGATTTCAAATGTATTAGTTAGTTTTTATACTTGATAATGAGATAAAACCCGAAACCGGTCGTAAAAATGAAATAACTAGTGGAAATTAGACATAAGTGTTTTCATTCATTTCATTGATTTATCTCTGCGTTTACACCTCTGCAGTAGCTATTGTACCTATAGTGAAATGCGTTCTATTGTTTCCCAAACCGTTTATAAAATAAATATAGTAATATTGCACAAAGCGCCCACGCTTTTTTCACAATTATACCTACTAGTATTTTTCGTTCGTTATTGTTTTAAGCTTATTTAAAAGAAATAATGTTTCACTTTTTAGTTCGATATTCTTCAAAACCGTGCTTTTTAGTTTCTCAAACTATATTTTTCATTTTTTAGTTTCAGATGCTATAAAAGCATGTTTTTAAAATATATTTATTTTATCTGAAATTTGGGGTCAATCAGCCGTATATTGTTTAGAAAAATGACAATTGATATTTTCCGATTCCGGAGAGGGAGCCTGAAAATCAACTACTAAACCCTCCTTTGCGCGCCTTTGCAGGTTTCAAATAAGGCAACAGGCGCACTTGTTAATAAAAATAAAATACATTTTTCAAATGAAGAAATACAAGTAAAGTGAGTTCGTATTATATCAAGGAGGTTACGTACAGCGCCATCTGTCCGTGAATAGATCAAGCAAAATAATGTCGATAAATCTGTCAAATACAGATCCCGAGCTTAAGAGTTACAAACAAACAAACATACATACATACAGGTGAAGTTATTAAAATGTATTTGTGTATTTACATTTTCAATATATATTTTCATCATTGGCATCATCCTAGTCTATAAAAACAAAAGAAAGTGTTTTGTCAAAAACAATCACTTTCATATACGCAAACAAGTTGAGATCGTGTTACATTCCTGTCACAATTCAAAATACACAATTTGCATGGAATATTTCGATCCCAAAACACAGAGGACATTTTTTTCCAATTAAAAATTGTTTGAATACGGACCAGTCTATCATCAACCTAATTAGACAGGGACAAGCTCTAGCTCACCGCAACGCTCCTAACTAAGACAGGAAAGAAAAGCGACGGAAAATAGAACTACCCAAGCCAAAGAAGGACGGACGGAAAAATGTGTTGCAACGTAACGAGAGAGATAGTATATAGCCAATCCCCTGCGTGGTTTTTGAGGCCTCGCCGTGGTTAGGCCCTCCCCTAACATGCCGCACACCAAGCCACCCCCTCATCCCCACCGCACTGTCGCTTTTCGGCTGTTTCTCTAGGTAACTTGATGAAGTTGAGCTGTAACTCGCACCTTGATGTGCCACGAGAACAGTTGCAATAATACGAGCTGAAAACTTTTTCGATACCGAAGTAACTTGGGCCTGAGGAAATTGTTGAACTAGAGGAAAATTGGCGGAACGAGGGGTTGACTATTAAATGTGAAAACATTTCAAATTCGTTCATTTTGATGTTTGGCGAAGGAATTGGGTAGGAATTGTGAGGGATGTATCCGTGGACTGGTTAAGAATGTACGCCGATTCAACCTGATTTTTTATATCATATACAATGAGTGCTGAAAGAGTACATTAATACTCAACTGTGAAAATGAATTAATGTTTATAAGTGAAAGTAAGTTGAGAAACTTTAAAATTTTTTGGGAGTTCGTGAACTACTGCAATGGTTATTTAAAAATGTCTTGAATTTGACAAAAAAAGTAATATCTTTGGTTTATATCAATGACTTGAATATTATAGATTTGTTTTATTAATTTGTTGTGACATGAAACTAAATTGGTAAACACAATTTTTTTTACCACTTTTATTTGTAACTAACGTTACTGCAGTTTCGTCCTATATGGACATTTTCAAACTTATGCACTGAACTAACAATGATTGATTACATCAGCCCTTATATAACACCACTATAGATAATAATAGAGGTACTTTGCTTGATCGAGTACCTGAATTTTGTTTTCTAGTGACAATGTGGATATGCTAATTTTAAAACCGGTGAGTAAACTAAATCGATTTGATCATTTAACAGGTTGCACCCGCAATGTTTTTGCATGTGAATTACCAAAGATTCCTTGCACACTGCAAAATTTTTCCATATCGTTTAGATTCGGGAACTTGTGGTTGTATTTCAAGAAATGGTTCGAAAACGTCGAATCATTTTACCTAGTCTGAAGGTTCTTTCATGTTCAGCATACCGTTTTTGGAAATTTCGACCACATTGTCCCTCATTAACACTATAGCTAGGTTTTCTGAAACTATTCAACTCACATTCATTCTGATTGTGTGTAATGGTCAGGTCTAAGAAATTTCTCTGTTTCAAGTGTGAGCTTAATGTTGCTATTGAGATTATTCGTGAATGTCATAAATTGGTTCAGCTGTCGTGTAGTACCTCTGAAACAGGCGAGTATATCGTCTACA
>WOGO01003952.1:0-13743 GCA_015342085.1 Leptinotarsa defecta | reverse complement strand
TAAATGTTTCTATTGCAAAATTGCTTTTACTCCTTAGAACGGTGTTTTGAACAGCACTTTTAAGGGTTTTTTTTCTAAATACTTATTTGCTTTTGATTATCTGTCATTCATAGTTATTTTTATGTTTTTATATGGTGGTCACCGGCTGGTGAGATTCACTATAACTTTGTGCAACCCGATTAAACCATCACAGCAGGATCCTATTGTGAGGAAATCGGCGAAATGTACCTGGTCAGCAGAAGAGGTCCGATCCTGTTCCATGATAAAGCCTGTTCGCACTTTTCACAAATCACCGTTCAAAAATTAAACGAATTGGTCGTAGAAGTTCTGCCTCACCCACCAAACTCCCCAGATCTCTCGTCAATCGACTATGATATCTGATACTCATCGGTAGTACCTTCGCCAATCAGGACCAGGTAAAAGGACCTTTGTCGATGTCATCGAATCTCGAGCAAACAATTTTTATGCTGATGGGACTAAACTGACTTGTGTTACTTTCGCAAAAGTGTACTGATTCAAATGGGGCTTATTTCGATTGAATTGAAAGTGTATTCATTGAGATATTAGTATTTAAAGTAGACTCATAAAAACAGACAAAACTTTTGAAATAACTTAAAAGTTCAGAAAATGATAATCTTACAGAAATATAATGAACTAGTGTGTCAAGTTCGATTGGAGACCACCTTAAAAAATTCTCGACCGTGTTCGTCTCAAAAGTGTCACCGACACAAGTCAGAAAAGGTGGTTTCCTATTCATCAGTGATTAAAATAATACTTTTCGATTGGACAAAGCAGACACACGCCGTACAATCACATCACGGCATCGGAGGAGGTACATGAGAAACGAATAATAAACAAACTTGAATGATTCGGAAGCGTGCTAGATATCGTTTGGATCCCGGTAGTGGGAGAAACGAGAGGCAGAAACTTCCAAGCGCCACTGAGAGCGATCATCGCTAGTTTTCGCGTTCCATTCAAAAGCTCAACATTTTCAGGGATAGCCGAAAGCTCCGCGTCGCGACGAGAGCCGTCGATATACGAAAAAGCTTGACATTTTCGAGGAATATCGAATTTCGGGCGTTTTTTGGGGCAGTGTTTTAGGAACCTTAGACTGAGAATTATCAGTTCAACAATAATTCTGTAAAGGAACCGTGAATTATCCATATTGTGGCGACCAACTTGTTGATAGTAATAATAAAATAGTTTGTGAAGAGTTTTCATCGTGACTGTTTTCCGTCAGTGACTTGGAAATGATTTTTATGGTGGTGTTAACGTCTCATCTAGATCTTCTGTTTGTATTTTAATTTCAAACGAAAATGGCGCGAAAGAAGGAATCCAGGAAAAGGGCTATAGATAAACGAGACGGTGAGTATTTTTCTATTAATAATGTATACATTCAACCAAAGTTGAATTGTTGTTTCTCAAATGATAATATGTTTTACTTTTATGTGCTGAAATCGAAAAGCCTTTTCAAAATACGTCAAATATGGAGGACAAAATATTAAATTTGCCACTGATTGTTACTACGTTCGAATAAAATTGAAATAGTGGTATATGCAACTTGTCTGAGAAACACTTTTCATCGACTTTGCAAACCTATATAACTCAGAACTGGAAAATATATGAGTGGTGAATGAAAATACACCCAGTACAAATTATAATCGTAAAGTACTGGCTTATGATGGTTTTTGTGAGATTTCTGTAGATAAACTGAAATAGTCTTGACCACATTAGTTCATAATGTCATGATTCCAGAAATAAATCGAAAATAAGCATTATTGATGAAAATCTTTATTTCGACTTATGAATATCACAATCAGAAACTCAACAAATGTTTGGCGATGGAAGTTATTGGTAATTCAAAATGACAAGTACATAACGAATATCTCAAAACTTCAGAAAAGAAACATTATTTAGATACCTTATAGAACGGCATGAATGGGGTCTTTAAATAAGCGCTTTCTATCTATAAATTTAAATGGAACAAAATGTGTATGAGATATCATCGATTTTTTTTATTCGTTCGAAAGACCTATTGATTTGTGATAAACTGTTCGGAACCTTTGGTGTGGTAATGAATATTACTGGAGTTTTTTCCCAACACCAAACCATTATTTCAACACCAAGACACATGTTATGTTGGCTTTGAGAACCGATTTGGTTTGTGGCTTATTGGCATACACCTGCGACTTGAAAAAACCCCACAAAATAAGGTCTAACAGGATGAAATCACACTATCTTGGTGGCCAGTTCACAGCACCTCCACGTGTGATGACCATGCCCTCAAATCGCTCGTACAAAATATCCAATGTGACATGTGTGGCACGTGGCATATGTGGCACGTAGTGCCGTCCTGTTGAAACCACATGTCGTGGATTATAGATCATCCAATTCAGGCCAAAAGAAGTTGGTAATTCTCGACCTACAGTGCTCACCATTAACACTGATTATCTGGCCAACGTCGTTCTCAAAGAACTATGGACCTATGACGCCGCCAGCCAAAAACCCACAACAAAAAAGTGACTTTTTCTGGATACATTGGACACTCTAGGATCTCATGTGGTTTGGTATCGTCCCAAATTCGACAATTTTTTCGTTCAAGTACCATTTATCCAGAAATGGGCCTTACCGTCGAAGATGATTTTTCGATGAAAATCAGAGTCAGTTGCCAATTGCTACAGAACCCACTCAGCGAACACACGTTGATGTCTATGGTCGTTTACCTTCAGTTCCTGAGTCACTCGAATTTTGTACGGGTAGACAAAGGGCTGTTGGGAATGGGGCCACTGTATCCGTTCATATTCCACATTTTTTCAATTTTAAACTCTCGGCAACATCTAAAAATTTCTGTCATGTACCGGTCTCAATTATTTCAAGCATCCTCTGTGGTCATTCTCTATGATGTGTTGAACGACATAAGCTTTCTCCTATCTATGAAACAGAATATTTGAAACATGTTCCACTTAGTTTGACCAACATCTTTCTTATCGCAACCTTCAGTGCTTATTTTGCTAATACCAGACTTTCATTCCTTGTCTTTCGGGTTGTTCAACACTTTCTGAAGTGTATGAACAGTTTTGAAATGGCCCAATCTGAAGAAACAGAAGTGCTATTTCATCAAGACAATGCTTGGTATCACTAATCATTGAAAAAGTGGGCAACATTGCAGGAAGTATAGGCTCCAAATCTGGCCCAGGCGAATTATTTCTGTTCTCGGACCTCAAGAGAATGCTCGCTGAAAATAAATTTTGCGCTGATGAAGAGGTCATCGTCGAAACTGAGGCTAAAGACAAATCGTACTATAAAAAGTATCGAAAAATCGCCCTAAAAGGCAACTATATTGAATAATGAAATCAATATTATCAATTTTTATTTATATGTTGGCCTACGAAATTTTCTACCCAACTGTTATCTCTGTAAAAAATTTATGTTGATATATCATTTTCTTCTTTTTTTCGGAAATATAGCACTCCATAAATGATGATGGGGAAGCAGAAAGCCCAATATTCTTTCCAAATCCCAATCTTTTCTGAGAATTGATTTCTATTCAGATATTATATGTAGGTTGAGTTAGGTTTGGTCTAAAGTGAGTCGGTCTATTCAACCCTCCACCGCAACCCGAAAGGGTTTATTGTGGCTCACACCTATTCACATCTGACCAAATAAACCCAGATTCTTAACGAAGCCGATTAGTTTGTATGGTGAGTGGTGTTTCAGGTCTAAAAATTTGATTAGGTCTCCAGCAGGGCAGGCACAAAGTATATGCTCTTCTGTTTCATCATTTTCCAAACCGATACGACACAAACTGTCTTCTGACAGTTCGAGTATCGGCATATGAGGATTCAAATGACAGTAACCTGTAAGAAGCCTCTGTTAGACATCGTAGTTCATCCCTACCGTAGTCCAACAACTGTTTGGTATCAAGCTTCGAAGGGTGAATGAAAACCTTGGAATGAGCCAATTCTGAAAGATTCTGCCAGAAGTCCACACCAGAGACACTCTGTAAAGTCTTCCTGTCGAGGAGAGTCGTTTTGGCAATTTGCTAACAATTTAGACGTTGCTCGGTAGAAGCGAAGAGCTTCCAACGTCGCATGACTGTTCAAGAATATTTTTATTGACTTGTGTATGAGGTGGTGCTATTAATAATTCCTACTCCCGGAAGATCCAGTCCTCTCTACTCGGAAACATTACTTTATAAGGCGGTTCGTGGTTGACAGTTGGAGTCATAAAGTTAGAGGTCATTTCCAGAATGTTGTGACTTTCAGTGTCAAACAACAGTCTGTTGCATTCTGCATCAAATTGATTTGTGCAATTATCAATGTGCACCAGTTTATATGCAGTCCATTTGTATATATCATACATGCCTAAAGAGGTTATTGTATAGTGAAACACTCAATACGGTATTTATTTGATAATATTATTAAACAAGCCTCGAACATAAAAATGAATTATTTTTCCAATGAGCAGTTTCATTTTTATAACTTCAACAGTCAAAGAAGTATTAAATCTGTTTTTCATAAGTTTACTAGATTTTTGTTGTCTTTCCAGAACATTTGTATGGAGACTCTTTATCAGTATTCCCGGAGATAAAATAACCTTGATTCTGAAGCCATATTTCAGTGCGTCAGATATAAAGGTGGGATTGGCGCTGATACATATGCGAGTTTCAAAAGGAAAAGAAAAAATATCGGAAAAAATGAAATTGGGTGGAAATCTAATCAATCATCGAGAGTGGAGTTGTATGCCTATTTGACCTCGTATAAATCCGCCACGAAAAGTTATATTGCACCGAAATATTCTTAGGGTTTCCAACCGATTTTTAATTTAGCTATGTTTTATTCCTCTTTGATCTCGGTGATGGCGCATTGAAATCTATAATTAATGCTTATTGCAATATCCTGAGAAAGCCTTCTAAGTCCTTGGAAACAAATGAGTTGGCGGCCTCCTGAGGTTTTGAACCGTGACCCATTTCGTCTCGAGAGGTTCTCGATCAACGATTTAGACTCCTACGAATCTGTTCAAACCGAAAGTTTTCACATTTATACAGGGGGATCAATAGTGTCACTAACAATCAATATCATTATTTTTGTGGTGTGTACAGCTTCAACTACTTTGTGTACTCAGGTCTTTATTGATATCAATTTTACATTTCGTTATAGTCTATTTTCTTTAGCAGCGAAGTCAGCAAATGTCTGTTCCATGGACGTACAAAATTGAAAAGGCTTGAAAAATGTAGTATTCATTTTATGTATTCAATGTTGTTGTATTATTTGAAACAACAAATCTCGAACGTACTTTTATAGTTATATGTATACGATGAGAAACATTCGCATTAATATATAATATACTAGTTGTTGCCTGTGGCTTCGCCTGCGTAGAATTTAGTTTGTCACATCGAGTTTCGTGACAGACCACTTCAAACAAATAGATACAATTTTTTTTATTAACCCAAAACTTCAGATTTTCAACTTCAAAACTGATGGAATTCAATACAATTTTTGAACCATCATTTTTCCCCCTTGGGGATGGAAATTCCTGATTTCCTTTTTTGATGCTTATTCACTATATACAAAGAACCTACCTGCATATTTGAAGATTCTAGGTCCATTAGATTAGGCTGTATGTCAATATAAGGGCGGGCAACAGCTAGTAATTTATATTTTTACTTCAAAAATACAAAAACTAGAAAAATATGCCAACTGCACTGGGTGATGAATAGCTACAAAAATAAAATTATGTTACCTATAAAGAAATTCTCAAAACTAACATAACCGTCAACGATTCCCGCCCTCACGCGTCTGCCCGCTTTCGGATCGCGTTCTTGGCGATGGCGCTTCGTTGCTTAGACCATCCCCTGCCCCCGCGCATCGTCCTCGTCGTCTTACAGTAGAAGCGACGCGTAATGGCTCACTGTTCAATTCGACAGATATTCTCAAATGGGTATTGTGAAAAAAGTATCCAATTTAATTGGATCATTCGTATCCAACTACAGATCAGTAGCTTATATTATGTAATTTCGAAAAACTGTTTGATAGCATCTATGATCAAATATATAACGATAGTAGAATGATAATAACAACAAATGAGGATATATTCATATCCAAAAGATTCACCTAACAAACCTGGCGAGTGTAACTGAATATATTTCTTGTAATCGCGATTAAACAGTTGATGTCATCTATACTGATATAACAAAAGCCTTTAATCTCATTGAAAACTTTATACTTTTGAAAAAACTTCTAAGAATCGGGTTCTCAACTCCCTCAATCAATAGGTTTGCTCAAATATTACTCGTCAGATCGCATTCAGTTTCTCGAATATGGGGGTACAGACGGACCATTACATTTCTACTTCAGGGGTGTCCCAAGGTTCTAATCTGGGGTCACGCTTATTGAAGACTTATTCAGTAATCCAACACTACCTTGTACTGATGAGAAAGACAAATAACCCGAAACCGGTCTTCAACTGTGCCCGTTCAATAATAATTGAAAATCGATTCCGGCAGTTGTAATGCCAACACCACATGCAGGAAATACTTCAGTGAAGATTTGTGCAATGACACCTGTTAGATATAATCCAACGTCCTTGGTGGTATTAGCCAGTCTTCAAGTATACCCACCGACTATATGTGAAAAACATTATTAAAGTCCCAATATCTGTAATGTGTGAGTTGTACAATAAAGTATCCAGCTTGCGCGATATACATCATGACAGCAAGTTTATTTCAAGAACTATTAAAAAGTTCATTTTATGATTGTTTTTCATTTTCTTCTTGTAATTTAAATCGTTTTTGACTATTCCAGTTTTGACAAATTCAACCGGTCTTGTTGGTTTCGCCGGTTGCTAATAGCATCAGCTAAAAAACAGCCTATATAGCGAGACTCCGGCCTGATGGCCTACACGTCTACTCTCTGAGTACACGAAAAACGTTTTTTCACCGTGATCATCTGAAGCGTTCGATGCAATGTTTCTATTTTAATACTCCATTCCTCATTCAGTTTCGAAATCTAACAATATTTTAGGTAGTTTATGTCCAAACCATTACCATTCGAAACTATGCTTGCAGCTTACAAACTTAAAGTGAACATTTGAAAAATTTTCATCAATGCTAATGTAATAAAGTTGAAGAGTTCGTTTTTAACGCGCTCAAAATTCCAGTCAGATTTGAGCAATCATTTCAGTGATCCATATTTATACAAAAGGCTAGATAGTATCTAGCATTATGCTTCAAATCTCAGGTAACCTCAAGAGCATCATCCTAACGCGTCATCACGGCCCAGCAAGATTTGTATGCATAAACATTGCAACTCCATTCACAATCTATCTGTTTTCGAATTTTAACGTACTATGTGGTATTTTGAGTAATTATGACTGATTTCAAAAGTCTTACTCTTTATTCTGTCAGATTGTAATGTGATTTAGATGCCATGTAACTTTTTCCTAAAAGTTTCAAGAGAATCCATGTTCTTTATATCTTCAGGAAGTTTATTATACATTTTGACACCGACATACATTAATTGAGTCTTTGATCAGCGTGGATTTAGGGATGATTAATAATAAATTCTTTGCATTCCGTGCAGTTTGTTTTTTTCATATAAAGATTCATTCTTTTAAATGAGACATGTAGCTTCTAAAACGTAGATTGAGGTTAGTGTCAGTATTCCGTGTTTCAGGAAAAGAGGTTTGCAGGAACTCAACCTATTTACTTGGCACAAATACCGCACCGCTCGCATTTGCAGCAAAAATACACTATCAATGAGTTCATTACTACACGAACCCCAGAACTGTATTGAGTATCTCAAGTTTGACTCAAGGAGAGCAATAATTTTTTGCCGCAGCATAACCTAACTCTTCAGCTGTAGATCTGAGGGCAAAACAGCCGGATGATAAATTTTTATTCAGAATTTCAATGTGAAATTGAATGTGAATTTCAAATTGGTATCTATGTTATGTCCCAAGAATTTTATATTGCTGTCAGATGATATAGAGTCAGCACCTAATTCTATTTCCGGAAGAAAACATTTAAATGTAAGAAATTTTGTTTTATTGAAATTTAAACATAGAAAATTTGCATCGCACCACGACTTGATTTTTTCTAGGTCTCTTATAACATTTTTTCGAAGCAAATTTACGTCTTCAAAGTGCCATAGAATGTTAGTGTCGTCGACAAATAAAGCGAAGGAACCAGATATATCATTAGTTTTGACGAATACCAAAATATCGAAACCATTAAAAATCATTCATGAATTGGTGAAGCTCCAATTTTGGCAGAATAGTTCACATCTTATCTTCTATCTCACTCCAATGCGTCTAGGCCCTTAAACCATAACGAAGACTGCACTCCAAAATGAAACATTAACCTTCCTGTTCAACACTCCCGAATCCCCGTACACAGTGTATCACACACTAGCTGTCGGATTTTAACAGTGCGGTCAGATAAGGAGCACATAATAATGTAGAATGTGAAGTAAGGGTCCCCACAAGAACGGCCATCTAGATTGTAGATGCTAATAGAATGACCGCTGGCCAAGCACGACCCTCCGTGCTCGCCAACCGGAAGCAAAAACAAGCAAAATGGATATATTTCCTTTTTGTTCTGCATCCCGAACTTATATATAGCTGCTAGATTGTCCCTCTGATACGGTGGCTAATTCAGAACTGTGAATTGATTCGGACATTTTGTGGAAAAGTTCTGATTAACTGGTGCTCTCGGGCTTGCTGGTTACCGGAAAAAAATCATCAAGTATTCCAAATTAAAAAAAAAAACAAGTTTAATGAGTTAAAATATGTGCAATTCTGTAGTTTTCAAACAAATTTATAATAAATTCATTGTAAACACGTTCCCAATACCAGAACGAAACACGGTCTTTCTACGCGCGATTCGCTAACCAAGTTAGCATTCTCAGGAGATCATTGTGACTGAATTTTACTACTATGTTAGTGTTTTTATATGCTAGTGGCCCAACTAGTACCTCTTAGTAGTACCTAACTATTACCTGCTATTGTTCCTACGTTAAACTACCAAATTTGTCTATGTTAGTGATTATCCCCTACATTTTTTCTCTAATATTCATCAAGTCTTCAATAATTATTTCCTAATTTGTCATTATTTCTACAATTACACTATTTATATAGTTACAACCGCTGGTAAGTCAACAAAGACATAATTATGGAAATTTGTCTGTAAAATATGTATGACAAGTATATTAACTGATCGACAACTATGCGGAACATATCGCTTGGACAAAATCACTTCAATTTAGCACTTTTTTCAACCTCTTTTTTGTTCGTTTAAATATGCTCACAACTAAAGTAAAGTCATACGGTATTATTATAAATGAATTATTGAATATGACAATACCGGCACGAAATGATACTTTCTCTTTATTCCCGCTGAATAAATACTGAAACTAGAACGAATTTCGTCGTTAGTTTTTTCATGAATTATTTCATATTTCAACAAACGAATATTAAATGGGATGTTATTGACAGATTCATCGAAGGCTATCCAACATTTTTGTATTGGAGCAAGGTAGATCAATATTGTGGCCTCACCATTCATGATTCGGTTACCTTCTGTACAGTAGTTCGATTGATACTCCGTATACATGATTAAATTTCCTTGGACTATTTCAATGACCAAGACAAAAAAACAACAATCAATAAGAACATACTTGTATGTCATGAATGCAAGAGTGAGTAGGTGGGTAAGGAATCTAGATTTTACTTTGAAATAAAATATATAATCATAATTCGCCTCAAATAAGCCAAACCCATTAGACACGCAACGTTGGTCTTCGTTTTCAAAAGTCTATCAATCCGTTAGTGAAAAATGAAATATTAGACTTGTTTACGGTGTGTTCGTCACAGAATTACTTCCAATTTAATGAAACTTTTTACTCATCCTGCAAAGGTCTCATAATGGAAAACTCAGTTAGTCCTATTCTGGCAGAGATTTTCATCGACGATTTGGAGAGAAGAATACAGAGTAACTCACTGGTAATAAGTTTCGTTTATTGGTATAGATATGTGGATATCCTGGTATGTTTCACAGGAACGAACAGAGAGTTGACTAATTTTTTGAATTTCATTAATTCTCTCCACTCTTTCATCACATTAACAATAACAAAAGTTAACAACAAACATGATTTTTCAATTTATCGTAGACCAGCACATACAGATATTATCATTCATAATTCTTCCACCCACCCATATCAGCACAAGGTAGCAGCTTTCAACAGTACGCTCCACAGACTAATAAATGTGCCCTGGTAAGATACGAATTTCAATAAAGAACTGAATATAATAAAGCAAATAGCCGTTAACAATGATTACGATAGCAGTCTAATACATTCCTTATTCCTTATTCGAAGAGAAGAGGATAAAAGTTACAGAACCTTAACCTACTTAGGCCAACTCACTACAAATATTTCAGATTTTCTGCACAGCCGAAGTGTAAATATTGCTTTCAAAACCAACAACATTTTAAGCATGCACATGAAGAATAACAAAGATAAAGTTCAGTTTCAGAAAAATCAGGAGTGTATAAATTATCCTGTGGGCCATGTCTGATGTTTTATATAGGTCAAACTGGAAGAACGTTCAAAGCCCGCATAAAGAAACACAAATATAGTTTCCAGAATGGAAGAGTATCGAAATAAACAAATTCAAAAACTCTAAATATCTCATGTACGAATAAACTGAATTAAATAACTAGCCATTATTGATTCTGTTCATTCCCAGGTAAAAATAGTTAGGTAGAAATTAGGCACACGAGTGGGTAATAGGTTAGAGTATAAAATGGTTGTAATTTAGAAGTAACTTTCAGTTTATCCTTGAGAAAGCTACTGTATAGCGAAACACGTGTCGCGGTTTTTGTAAAACCCTTTATAGTGACAATCATACAATAAACTGTATTAATCAGTTTTAATATGGATTTTCATCAAGTGTAAGCCAGTTCAATTCAATTATTCGAATTTGTAATTGTTTTTTTAGAATTGACATTTTATGCCACAAACGGACATGCCAAAAATCTACCTGTTCATCCAGAATCAGTCATCTATCTGGTTAAGTTTTGTAACTGCCTAATGTTGTATAAGAGTCGGTAGCCAAGCGGTTCGATGCGGGTGCTTTGTTCACTCACTTGAATTGACTGCCGTTTTGGTCGGGGGTTCAAGCCCTAGTCTGAACGATTGACTTTCACTTGCTATAGTCCAACCCGTATCAGGAATCACACGTTAAAAGGTAAGACCTCATTAATCCTTACCTCGCACAGGTTTCGTCGTCTGAGGGTTATCGTTCGTAGGGGTGCGACAGCTGTTTAACGGAAAAACAGATTTCAAACAGAGTTTTTTTAAATACATTAGAAATATTTGAGATTGAAAACTCTTAAGAGCAGAGAGGTACCTCCTACTGACCGTTTTGTGTGGCAATGTGGCTGGGATGAATTCAACAATTTTTCATACTGAACTGCATATTCACCCACTACAGACCAGTAATGATACCTTTCAGTTTTCAAAAAGAATCAAGGTCGACGATAACAGCTTTAGTTTCCTTTTATAGCACAGTTGTAGAACATATTTAAGAAGATGAAAGTCCAGCTACAGTATTTTGTGTAACCACGCTAAGTTACTAGCAAAACTATAAAGATTTGGTATTAGAGGGATAGCGAACACTTGGATATTAAAATTCATATAAAATTGTACACAGTATGTTAGTATACCCCAAAACAATGGCAGCAAGACTCAGAAGGTCAACTCACAACTGACAACTATTGAGAGAGGTGTTCCTTAGGGGTCAATATTAGGGCCTGTGCTATTGTATGTAACAGATATAGATCAGAATATCAACTCAGGTAAGTAAATTGTATATGCAGATGATTTTTCACTGACAATATCAGCTTTTACAACTTCTGAAATAGAAAAGGTGGGCACTGATGTAATGAAAAAAAGTTACTAACTATTTCAATGGAAACGACTTGTATTTGAATGTTGATAAGACAACGTTATATAGATTTCATAACAAACAGAAAGCATGCAACACAATAAAAATCGAAGTGAATGACAGGCCTTATCAAGCTCTAACAGAGGGAAATTTCTAGGACTTCATATTGATGAGCACCTTGACTGGAAGGCCCAACGTCAGGAACAGGCGTAATCTTTTAACAGTTAATAACTCTCCATTCTGCTCATATAGACTCCTCCCAACTTAGATATGGCATTTCTTTGTGGGGTATGTCAACTAGGTGTGCTGAAGTGTTTATAGCACAAAAAAAGATTGTTCGCTGCATGGCAGGAGTGTCTAGCTCTCATTAATGTAGGCAATTGTTTCCAAACTTAGGTATATCGACAACACCATGCGTTTATACATATGAAGTATGTATGTATGTTTTCCGAAACAAAAAAATCACACTTAATGATAACGTGCACAATTATCATACGAGAAAGGAAAAGGATATACATTTTCAGACGGTCCGTTTGAAGCTGAGTAATCAATTTCCAAATAGCATGGGCGCTAGATTATTCAATAACCTTCCACCTCAAATAAAAGGAAAGGAAAGTTTACATATTTTTAAAAAATTATTGAAACAGTTTCTGTTGGAAAAATGTTACTATTCAGTTGCTGACTATCTCAATGAATGAATGTATGTAATCGTTTTAAATTGTTGAATTTTTTAAGTAGGTGTATGTATTATGTATTTTTATATATTTATATTGGTGAAGTGCTATGACAACTTTCAATGCAATTTTTAGGATTGTCAATTAAGAATAAAGGAGTAAAAAAAGAGGTTTTTTTCTCTTAGAAGTGACTGTTTTTCGAAATGTCGGCATTCGATTCCTGTGTCATAGATAAATCGAAATATTCTGTTGCTACTATATATTATCATCTTTCTTGTTGAAAATTGCACTCTCTAGGAACAAAATCAACAAACTTTTCGAAAAAATTACCCTCTTCAAATTAATGGCATCCAATTCATAATATAGATATAATTAAAATCTCCGAAACTATAAAACATATGATTAAATTTAATATAATCTTTTCATCGTCAGTAAAATTCTGTGTCAGGATTCAAACGAAATTTCTTGTACAGAAAGGAAACTCCTGTTTTCAAACATGAAAGATGATAATTAATAATAATAATGAATGGTCTTTATTTTTATCTTGGTGGAGGAGTTTAGCTTACGCTGTTCTACCAGTCAACCAAGAATATTTTTATACATGAGTGTATAAATAGTGATACAGTACCATAACTCAAAACTAGGACCTAATCTAAGTTTTAACATCATATGACAAAAGTATATAGAGGTAAATTAATTCAGGCAGATTCATTGTTTACCGAAAAGGGTGGCTTTCGTTTCACTTTTAAACGCAGAAAAAGATAGTGATTTCAATTCTTCAGGATATGAGTTGTACTCGGTTACAGCGCTATAAGAGAGAGAACGTTCAAAAAAAGATAGAGAGTGACGCGGAAGGGTAAGCATATTGATGTTACGAAGGTTTCTAGAGTGGTACTGATGACGTGGAGTAATTTTGGAGTAGAGGTAATCTGGATATTGGTTTCTCAATAACTTATGAACGAAGCATACAAGGTGATGTTTCTTTCTATTTAACATTTTCAGCCACCCAAGATTATTTAAAAATGTTGTTACATGATCTCTTCGTTTCAGCGAAAATATTGATCGGGCACAGGCATTCTGAACTTTTTGGATCCTGGAAGGAAGTTTCTTGATTAAGGCATGGGCC
>WOGO01003951.1:0-13745 GCA_015342085.1 Leptinotarsa defecta | reverse complement strand
AAATTATCTAAGAACAATTCGTTCAGGCCAGTCTCAACTTCCTACACAGTAGGTTAATGGACTGACACCTCTCAGAAAACAACTACTCCCCTGGCTAATACCACGAAGGGTGTTGGATTATATCCGACAAGTGTCAGTGCAGGATTCTTCACAGAAGTTATTCCTGCATATGCTGTTGACGATACAACTGCTGCAATAGAACCTGAACGAATTGTTCTTAGATAATTTGACTTCAAAAATTTGTATGAGTCTACTTTAAACTGTAATATCTCAGTGAATACATATTCAACTCAATAATCGAAATAAGCACCATTTGAATCGGAGCACTTTTGCCAACTTAACACAAGTCAATTAGTTTCGTCAGCATGAAATTTGTGTGCTCGGGATTCGATGAAGTCGACGAATGCTATTTTTACTTGGTTCTGATTGGCGAAGGTTCTTTGAAAAAAATTTTTGAAGAAGTCACGAAAAAACACTATAATTATGTAATTTCATACACAAGTGTTTCAAATATAAATGTGAATGAAATAGTACTTACTCATTTTAAATTTCACTTACAAGAAGTACTTTCAATCACAAATCTCTTTGGGAGTTTTGGAGAAGTTGAAAACCTAAAAGGTTATTTTTTACCAAAAGCAAATTGTTCGACTATCGAAGTGATTATTTTCATTATGCAGATATAGTAATTTTTATTTTTCATTTCATGATAAAAAAGGATATATCATTTTTATTTTATGTTTTCAAAATTGGTTATTCTTTTAAAATCACGAAAAATTTGGAAAATTATTCTCATGCACTTCTTTGACCTAAATTTTCAGCTTTTGCTTGTCGTGATGTTTGCATACACAAGTTTTGGAGCTCCAGCCCCCATTCCTAATCCACAATGGGCTACTTACGGTTATCCTTACTCATATTACAGCAGTTACTACTACCCTGCATATGGTAAGAAAAACTTTTTTTTTTTGAATTATAACAATATGTTGAATAAATAAGTTTTTTTAAATTAATTATGGAATACTTATTGTAATATCTCCATTTAATTTTCAAAAGTAATACTTTTGGCACCAAAAATGAACTTGCTTGACAGCGTGAAATTGTGAGTGCCTATTTAGCAAAACACAGGGTATTTCAGTCAGAAAGTTTTTGCAATTCAAACTATATTTGAGTACGAAAGGAAATATTTTTCTGGAACTGAACTCCAGATCTCCTACTTGCAATACCTGTGATCTAGTCCAGGGGTTCTCAACCTTTTTGCATCTGCATACCACTTGACTTTTTGAGAAATATTGGCGTACCACCAGACCTAAACATTTTAATAAACGTATAATATATACTCTTCTAAAAGTGTTCAAAGGTTTTTTTAATTAAATTCCTGAGAAAACTTCATATTTAATGATTAGATATTTGTTTTTTTATAACGTACTTATAATAAAGGAGAAATAAAAAGATTAATGTCAGGTCGTTCACTGGGTTATGGGTATTTCGTTTTCGTAGCGACCCGTGGGCTGAATCATGTTTGCTATTAACAGCATGTTACTTACATCACTCACACGTACCACCTGAAATGTTCCCACGTACCACTGCTGGTACGCGTACCACCGGTTGAGAACCCCTGATCTAGTCATTCAACGGATACAAAAGCTCTACCAAACAGCAATGATTCCATTGCAAAAATCTGTCAACCACCTGTTGCTTTCTTACAACCCTCCGAAAGTAAAACTTGTACGAGCCAAGGATTAACGAGGCCTTACTTTTTAACGTGCGATTCCTAGCACAGGTCCTGCACGATACTCGTATATCTCTTATCATCTGTGATCCACGAAATAGTTCAATAGAAAGAAAATTGATGATGTTCTGAACAAGAACCTTATGACAAGTGATATTTCTATTTCACTAGAAAATAAACAAATGTTAATAAATATATTTTGTTTTAGGTTATGCATACTCTTCACCTTATGTCATTTATTGACGGTTTGGATGAACCATGAAGATGATTGATGAAAATGGATTGGTTAAGGTTACAAGTCATAACCGTAATATGTATACATATAAATATATTGAAAATGGATTACATTTTTATATCTCATATTTTTAGGAATAAAAGATAAACACTAAATCGAGGATTTTTTTTGGCATTCTTGAATGAAATGTTTAATAAGCTGCCTTGAGAGTATAATGAAATGTACCATAAAATCTATACAAAGATAATATATCTAATTTGAAAAAAACTTTAGTTTTGTATGTATATCTATTGACATGTTGCTCTATTATATATCAAAATATCAGCTCCAAGAATATATTGAAACACTTCTGATAACTTTATAGTTATTAAAAAAACCAAGGGCATGAAAGAGAAATCATTTCCCGAATGAAAAATCTCCAAGAGTTGGATACAAAAACAATTCTGCAGCTTTCCCAAACAAACTGTAAAACCAGTTGTTTAAATTGGATGTCAATGTCATTTTCATAACTCCTTGTCCTGTTCCTCCTTATAGTATTTCTCTATTATGAGGGCAACTTGGAAACTGATCAATTTGCAACCAGTTTTAGAAAACTGTTTATTCTCGCCTAGATCCCATCGAACATTCTCTAATATGTACCTAAAAAATGTGTATTTATTCCAACACCCAGTGACATCCATTTTACAATTTTCATATTTAATTTATCCACCAAGAAAATTGCATGAGTAAAATATATTTTCAGTCTATACTCACTCCATATGGCTTTCCAAAGGAAACGCAATATTTCTCATTAAAAACTCATCTTTAATACATTCTAAAACATGTTTTTTTTCCATCGGTAAGAAAGGGATGTAATGGTCAATCAAATTGTTACTTATTGTATCAGAGTGATGGAATCCACCTAGAAATTGGAAAATGAGATTTTAAAATAATTGAAAATGATGGCCGAATCAATCAGAAAATTTAAAATAAGAATGCAAGAAGAAGAGTTTAATGTAAGAGTTTGAAAATGTCCTTATAGGACGAAACTGCAGTAAATTTAATTACAAATAAAAGTGGTAAAAAACATGTAAAGTTTCAATTCTCTTTTCTTCATTAAAAATAAGAGCATAGGTTGAAAAATTATTATTTCTTTTATTGATTTCACAATATCTTATTCATAAATACAAGTTACTGACACTTTGAGAGGTTTTCTTTTGCATAGACTCTGTATTGAAGTGAAGCAACAGTTTAAGAAATATTGGCTGCTTCACATCCAAATTTTTTCAGTGATCATTTATCGTGATTATGGAAAATATATTGAATGAAAGCATGAAACAGGAAATGAATGATCGTGAAAAGTACCTATTGAAGATATAATATCAACATCAAATATAAATGTTACTTTTTCCTCAACAAGAACAAACCTTTCTCGGAGAAAACCCCTTCAAGAATCAAATTTTTGAAATCTCTCAGTTCGATATCTTCTCTTTTCTTGTTTTCAACCCCAATCAGCTCTTCATATCTTCTGAGGATGAGATCAGAACCAGTATTTGAAATAAACAAGAAAATTGCTTCGGTATAATCAGCTCCATCTATAGAACTTTTATAATCTAACATAGGTTTGATGGAGTTTAGTATTTGTTCAGGCATCAATTCCACCTCATCGAAAATAAAAAGTTGGCGTGGACACAGAGTGATATTTGACCTTAGCCACTGGTAAAGATTCTCCTAAAAAAAATTGAGTTCAAGTAAGATTTTATTGAAAAAAATGTTTTGGAGAGATTACTGTTTTGAGGAAGTGTTCATTCGATTTCTACTTCTCGAATAATATAGAGTGTGCAACAGAAAAATTTATTTTTCATGTCATCAGCTATTTTCAAAGAAAACATTTTGTGAAGACAATCTGAGAAAAAAAGTTTTGGACGTTTTCTTTGTATTGCTTCTCGCAAGCAGCGCTTAACTTCAATAATAACTTCCATTGTCTAATATGATATAAACTCCCTAAAAGAACAAATAAAATTGAGAATTAAAATGAGTAGCTGATAATAACGATTATCACATTCCAAAACACTGCAATCTGCATCACATGTGTCTCTACGACCACGTTTGAAGTCAGCAAACCAACGTTTAATTGTTGTTTCTGATGGAGCGGAATCTTATAAAACTTTTCCAGCCATTGCTTCACTTGAAGGATATTTTCTCATCAAGAAGCAGTGTCAAATCAAAACACGAAATTGTTTCCAATGGATTGTTTTGAAATTATCAAAAGTAGTGTCACTCTTAGAACAAATCACAAACTCATGAGAAGAATATCCTGAAATTTCAACAGCTTCCTTTCGAAGCCTAGTACTAACTGAAAAAGCGGTGAATTCAACAATATTAGCGCCATCTATGTGTTAGGCCAGAGATTTTTCAGCCCAGGTAGTATCTGATGGAGTACGGAAATTTCCTATAAGGAAAAAGCTAATGATAATGACGTTATATTCACAATAGCAAACAGCTATTGATATAGACAAAAAATAATGCGTCAGTAAAATTCTAGATTTCTTCAATTCAGGAACCTATGATATTCTGTACTTGGCTTGTCGGATAAATAATGATTTGAGCCAATTTATTAAAAACAATAAAGACAAAACTTCAGTGTCGGGAGTATATAAGCACTTACGCAAACATTTATATTGGCCAAACGGGAACAACATTTTTTGAAGAGTGAAAGAACATAAAGAGTGGTTTTTTGAATGTGAAGACCGATCCCACATATGTAGATAGATACATATTCTTTATTCGTTCATCTGTACAATACATAATACCCAAATGGGTGTAGAAGACGTCAATAATAAAAATAAGTTTTAAAATAAAATAAAAGAGTGGAAGAGAAAACCCGTAGGGGGAAATATGATAGCTTATAAACTAAAATTACATATGCAAATGATGTTTTTACCTATGGATCATAACATTTTATAAGTTATACAATTATATAGGACTGTCTCCAAATATTTTTTTAATTTATAGTAAGTCTTTTGTATTAATAACTGCTTAAGTTGATACTTCATTGTATTAATAATTGGCATTTTTCTTAGAGTATCAGACAAATGATTGAAAATATTTATGACTGTGAATTCCACATTTCTTTGAATATATGTAAACCATATTCTGAGAGAAAAGCATGAGTACAACTACGGAGGTGAAGTTTCACATTTCGAAGAAAAAGGTTTGAAACTCAATCTTTTGGAATGCTTGGAAATTAATAGATTCAAAAATTCTGAAAATTTACCGAATAACCAAATATAATTGATTTTTCACCTCTTCTGAATCTGTTTTCTTAAGTGGAAATTGATAATTAGTTAATTACATGTCCATTTACTGAGTTTGTTAAAAATTTCCTTTTATAATATTTGAGTTTTGATTAGCTTTCATCTAAACTCATGCAAAATTATTAGTTATTGAGTAGGTTGAAGGTCATATGATTCAAATTATTATACGAAGCATAAAATGTTCCTTCAATGAGTTAGTAAATTTTCTTTCATAATGTTTAAAAAAAAATGTTTAAAAATTTTTACCATAATTCAGATAAAATAAAATTATTGGTCATTATGTAGGTAGAAGTTAATATAATCCAAATTGTTATTATATAAAGCACAAATTAAGAAGGCTATTATATAGTGAAACAGGTGTTGCGGTTTTAAGCTTTTTAGTGAAAATCTCACAATAAACTGTCATTTGAATACATTGTCAAAGATACATTCCTAGTCTCATTAATAAGTGGAGATGGAAAATTAAAAGCAAGTATTACTTTTATCACAGGAATATGCCCCTATACTTGAAAAAAAACCGAGACTTCCTCCTTGTCTATTAGTGAAGAAGTTGAATAAGGAAAAAGTTTTTTCCAAATATGTTCTCAATATGTTGACAGATGACAGTTAGAAAATCTAATGAAAACGTTACCCTATATTCATCAACTTTACTGTTCAAAGTAAAGAGAACTCTTGCAGGAAAATAATGAACATATCTACTGTTCCTCCCAAGTTTGAATAAACTTTCTGCTATCATACCAGCAACATAGTTTTTCCCGCTCCCCTCCCATCCATGAAAACTCAAAGCAAGGGCTTTCTTAGGCTTGAACCTTTTTGTCCAATGCGATCTGATTGCAGCAACAATAATGTCATTCGCCAAATGCTGTCCGTAAAGATGTTTTTCCATCAAGGAAGACAATTCTGAAAATAAGTCAAGGTCAAGACTGGAGGTGAAAAGGGGGGTTATTTTTGGTAAAAACTGCTTGCGTCCGATTCGTCGGGGTTATTTGCATCTGTACTTTTGTCAATCAAAAACAAGTTCATAAACTGGATACTTATTCTTTTCAGCTGTAGACAGATAGATAATCTTTATTGGCTCTTTGGTACAATAAGGACCCTTACCGATGTAGAACTTGTCAAATTTTCAAAACAAAAATATTACATACTGAGAGACATAACACATAAAATATAATATAAAAATAAAAGCAAACAAATACAAACTAGCAAACACCGCAGTCTATCAGCAAAATATTCATCTACCGAGTAAAATGCCTTCGATAGATGCACGATTTTATTTCTTCTTTATCTTCCTAAGGAAAAACTTTTTGATGAATTCTGGTATTTTGTTATATATACTAGTCTTTGTAGTAATTAGATCTTATTCTTGAATATTGTTGCAAAATCTGCTATATATTAAATTAGTCTATTCAAAATAGATTTATATTCAAAACAAATTTATATTCAAAATATTAAAATTCTTATAAAATAAAACAAAATAATTTAAAAACCACAACTTTACTTTTAATGTTCCCTGTGATGTAATAATCATTACAACACTCCCCAAGCCAGCAACTGGGATAATACTGAAGCAATTTTAGTTGACTAATAGCAGGTTGATGATTTATGAAACTTTTGGCAGCAATCATAAATTCATTAACGTCTAACAAATTTGATTCCTTATCTTTCATAATCTTTGAGCATTTTCCAATTCAGCAGATGGGATTGAATGAATTTAAGCTCCACGTGTCCGAACTCTTAGTATCACGTTCAGAATCCACTTCTCTTTCATTAATCCAAGGAATATAACTCAGAAATGAGAATTTTCTTTGTTGGTTGTCTTTTTTTTCATTGCAATCAAGAAACCAACAATGCGGTTTGAAGATGTTGAAGCTTGACAAAAAGTTGTCGGTTTCATAACAATCCTTGATCCAACAGTAGGGATTCCACGAATATTGATTTTGCTTTTCAAATTTCCATAGTGAATGAAAGGGGAACGAAATAGGTAAGTACTTCTCAAAAAAATATCTTTCTTTCTCTGGCTCCACCACAGCACATTTTCCAAATCCAAAGAAACAGTATGAATTGGAATTCTCACAATTTCCATAGTGAATCAGGAGTAAAAGAGTTAAGTGTTTAAATATGGATTTATCCATTCTATAACCCTCAATTCCCGTTGTAGAAAATGTTTCCAGTTCATCGATTCTCTCTCTAAATTTTGAGATGATATTTTATTTCTATTTATTTATATTATCTTTAAAATCAATTGACTAATCCATAGACATAATAATATATGGACTGAGCGTAAAGTGACTTTAAGATATATGCCACCTGCTGACCACACCCACACACAACGTCTTGGCCACTGCGTAACAAATCAAATCCCATATGTAATTTTCACATGAAAATATAACATAATATAAAACTTCGTGACGTTATATCGACGGTAAGAGTATGAGTGACGTAAATGCCAAGAAGTGAACATCTTCATCTTTTTTTAGTTGTTGGAATCAATGTCCTCTCTTCAATGGCCGGTCCATATTTATTATTTCGTCACTGGATTGATTACATCACTTTGACATAACCTTATATTTATCTCCTTCTTCTTATTATCAATGTGTACTATAACACTGGTTTCAGAAATTGTTGCAGACCAAGTGGGAATTTCTGACGTTGCCGAAAGATGGGTGCCTATCACAAACTACGTGCCTATAGTCAATATTTCTATTCATGTATTATTCATTAAATTTTCCTTGATGAATTATATTACCAACACTATTATTTTTTCTTGGAAACAAATAAGTGAGTTTGTCAATTGAGCACTGGGTGAAATGAACCATTTTTTTTGTGTGGGTATTCCAAGAGTGATGATCCAAGTATAGCGTTCTAAGGAAAGAAAAGGCATCCACATTATCTCATTCGAAGATACAGTAATATTTGATAGAACTCAAAATAACTATCAAAGTGTATATAGAGAGGCAATTGAAATTCAAAAACAGGGATAATTTCCATAAAAAAGAATAGGCAATGAACAATAATATAATTTGGCTAATTGTCCTTAAAGGTACAGAAACAAGGTCAAGTAATACTCCAGCTGAGAGAAACAAAGCCACTATCACTATTAATATAAAATCAGAGTCAAATACCAGCATCATGGTTATTGTAACAACAACTGGAGCACCAACTCGAGCACTGCGACCGTTACCATATCACTTGTGATGTCTGATTGCTACCGATTGCAACTGACCGTCGACTGTCAAAAGGTCGACCTGTCAAGTTATATCAACTAAAGTTGACCAGTTAAATATTATATATGGCCTTTGATAATGTTTATCGCAGTAGTAGACGAAACATCGGAAATAAAAACCTGCAGACCACCGCCAAAAAACTCGAAAAATAGCGTTCACTCTCATTTTTTGACGTGAAACTGTAACATAATTGATACGACAATCTGATATCCCTTCGATATGATTATGAGTATGTTGAAATACTTCATCATAACGACTTCTAGACATCTCAAAACGACATCACATGTCATATCTACATAAAATATCATTCATTTATAGCAATGCATTGACATTAGGTCGTTAAAATGCGTAAACTAACTTTTTCAAAACAATGAAAATTATTCAATTTAGTATGTTCCAGTCGGTTCTGAACTATTGAATGGAATGATACTTTATGATTTCTGTGTTTCCCACACATCTCTCTGTCTATCTCTCTCACTCCTTCGTACTACTTATACAAATATTTCGATTATGGAATAGTCAGGAGTTCAAATATTATTGAAAATTATTATAAATAGAAGAGATCAAATTTGTATTCTGTGGTTTCGAAGATTGAAAGTCTTGTTTCTTAATTTTTTAAAATGTTTATTAAGCGTATGGAGATAGCTGCCTGGTTGCATGATCACCTTAGCAAATTATCATAAAAATATTCATTTCTTTCCTCTGTTTAATATTAGGTACTCGAATATTAATGGTGCCGATATTTCTAATGCCATGTCTTGACTGTTTCATTATTATTTTACATTTTAGGGAAAAACAACTGCTTTTATTACAGAATATTTTTAGTATGGGAATTATCTATATGGTTAATAACTTAAATGTTTAATTATATTTGTATGTAGCAGAGGCTATGCTTGAATCTGTAACATTTTTACTGAGGAACTGTTATATCTTTAATAAATTCGCATCAAATGTATATTTTATTTAGCTCCAGCTTATTCATTTTCCGTCTAGGTTAGAGTTTATCCTAGATATGGTTGTCCCTAAAACACTGCTATCATTTTAAATAATTCACGAATTTGCAAAAACAAATTTTTTCCCCACTTTTGTTGAACTGAAATTGCAGATCGTTTTCAATAATTATAAATGTGTGCTCAGTGTGTGATATCTGCTAAGTTAATCAGACGAGGCTGTTGTTGCCTCTAAGCACTAGTATTTTTCCAACGGTAATACCATGATGGATGTGATGATGAAAAATTTGAAATGGGGTTGTCTACTAATGTACTATTATTTTGCGTCAAAAAAGTTGAGAAATGTCAGAACGATAAGTTTCAGATGAAATTATCATATTGGATATTAACTATATATTTGACTATATTTTCTATTGTATATTTAATAACTGTTGGAATTCTTATATACATTTATGAACTTTTGGAGCAGGCAAAGTAATAATTCCCATTTGGTAATTTCTAATTTCAGTACTTAATTGTGGCGTGCCTAGGCAACAAAACAATCTCTAGTGAATTTGTTTGATTATTAAATTTAGTTTCTTTTTGGAATGTTGTGACCCATAAAAATTAAAGAAAAAGTCTTGAGGTAATATTCCCCATGAAAGTAATGTGGAATGACATTAGGTATAAATACATGTTTTTTCCAGGTTTGGATAACTACTAGAAATTGGAAAAACCAACCATCCTCTGAAAGTCAATTTTGGCAGTTCCTAAATTTGAATACTGAATGGATAATTGTGAGTAGCAAATTTCATGATATAAAAAAATTATTTTCAATATTTATCATTGTCCAAATGCTAATCATCGGCCATTCAAATGTAAACTTCAGAACTCAAATATTTATTTTACCAAAATCATATATCTCAGACATTTCTGTCCTCGTAGGTTTTGTCTGTTGAATCTTCATGTTCTGATTTTTGAACAGTGGACTAAAATATGAATGTTAATAGGGAACTTTTTTTGATCTTATTCATATGATTTTATCCATGAAAACCCCAACAGAAAATTTAAATTATTTTTCGCCTCACTTTCAACTGACATTGATAATTCATGTCAGTCCAATCTGATTTCACTATTGACAGAGTACAAAATCGGAAATTTGATTCTTTAAACACTTTAAACATTGACATTGATGAACCTAATATATCTACATTTCTGTTGAATGGGCGGACAAATGTTTCTGAATTTTTTTCTACTTTTATCCTTTATTAAACAGTCTTTACTTCTTACTCTGTTCGTTACTCCCATCCATTATTGTGTCCAGTTCATTCTTGAATAGGCTCATACTGCCTGTGCAATATTAGGGCCTACTTGTCTAATTGCAGTCGCTGTGAAACCAAATTTGATAAAAGGACTCAAAGTTGTAGTATTGTTGAATATTTTTCAATGGGTTTGTTATTTTACTAAATAGCGAGTCCAATAAATGTATATCAATTGTTCAGCCACATTATATTTGAGGTGTACCTAGCACAGGGTGTAATAAAGTTTTCTATTTTTCATGTTGCTGATCAGTTTCAAATTCTCTCAATCCCATCTTTAGATAATTCACCTCTCAAATGATAACACCTTTATTATTTGTATATATTTAATATTGCAAATATTCAACATATAAAAACATAAACTTATACAATGAGACTCCATACCGAGGTGGACGGAAACAAGTTAACTTCTATAAGTAACTAGTGTAAAGCTACATACCAAGTATTTTATTTATGTGCACCAATTTGTACATTACCGATTATTTGGTTGAAATTTTATTTTGAAAATGAAATTCAAATGATTTCATGTAAAAAACTCCACTTAATCAATATCAACAGAAAATTGTGATAATTTTCCCTGTTAAAAAATTTCTTTTATCAGTTTCAACTGACATAAGAAGAAATGTTAGTATTTTTAAATATATTCGGACGTATCAATTATTTGAAAAATACCTATTTATAAATCAGTTAAAAAAGTTCAATCCCTAAAAGAAACTATGTGATATTTACAAGATTTTCAGTCAATTCCAATGTCAGATTATGTTCAAAACTGCGCAATGTTTAGTCTTGATCATATATTAACCTGCTGAAAACAAACTGTTTACTTCAAGTCGAGATCATCAGCAGAGGAATTATATGGACTTTTCATTTTATTAAATAGATAGAAAAATACATACATTGTACAATCAAGCTGTGTTTGAAAAGTATAACAAAAATATATTTCCTTCTTCATTTCATCTCTCTGGTTATTTTATGAAAAAATAAAACAATTTAAGTACTGAAACAGTTGTTGGTATAAATACAGTAATATCAAAGATTCTGGGCTTTTGAAAAAAACAGGAGAAATTGTTGAAATGAGTTGAAATGAAGATTGGTTATAATGAAACTAAAAAAAAAAATTAACAGTACCTATTCAATAATATCTATTATTTAATTGACTCTTGTCGTATAATTATGGTATGCCTTTCTTGTAAAAAAAATACCTAAAACTATTATAAAAACTATATCTAGTAAAAACAAAAAAATATACAGAAATTGAAGTACACTTCTGGACGGCTTATGATACAATTTGTCATATATTTGATCATATTTTTTTTTCTATGAAGGCACTAAATTCATAAGGCCTTTCATATTTCAGATCTGAAATAATAATATACTAATATCGAATATTAATGACTTTTCTGCCAACATCGTGTTCATGTGTGTATTACCTAAAATTATTGTACATTCCAAAACACGCTATTAATAAAATAATAATGTTTGCTGTACTAGCCTGAATACCACTGGCTCCAGCTAGGCGACACTTGAACATGTTGAAACGTGTCTCGTTATTGTCCACCAAGTTACTGAATTCCGCTTCTACTAATTGACCATCGTAATAGGTTATTGGGTCTTCGAGGGGGTATTCAAAGCCTTGTTTGCATTCGCATTTATAACCACCAGTTTCGAAACCTCTTCCCAAGATTGGAACACACTGGAAAAAAAGTGTTTCCAGAAATTTATGTTGGTACTCATGATAAGGTACTTGATAAGACCAAACTAACCATTACAAATCAGGAAATGAAATATAATTGTTTATCCAGGACCTAATGAATTATATTACCACATGGATGATTGGTACTTAATTAGTGTGGTATTGTAGTGATGTAATTAATATTTATTTAAAAGAAAACAAGAAGATTTATTGGCATAGTAATTACAACTACATACTATCTCCATTTTTTTGATATCAGAGTGATATTTTTGAAATTTAAAAGTAACAAGTCATTCTTAAGACCACTATAGTTATTGAGTCAAGAGTAAACTTGTCTGCAACCAATATTTCTCACTTATTACGCTAATGAAGCCTATACTGCATTAATAGTATAAATAAGTCTTAAGGCTATCAGCGATTGTCAGTAGTTGGGAGTTTTTGAAAATATTTAGCAGTTAAGTTCCGTTATACTTACATATGATGTTTTTTGGTCACATTTGTGAGTATCTTTGAAAGCGTTTGCTACATAGTATTCATCAGGACATTGATTGATGTCTAACTTCAGTAAATCCATTGTGACTCCTACAGCTCCTCTGTAAAACATTTTGATTAATGTTCAAAAGGTATGTCAATTCTAGTATGAAAATTAATATTTCTTAACTCTCAATTCCTGTGGCTGGTATAAAAAAAAAGTTTCATGAAAAATGAGAATTAAAAATGTGCTTCTAGGACGACATGGCATTGAAAGCTCTTTAGTATTTGATCAAAATTCATTATAAAAATATTTTATATCTTCAAAGTAACTTATTTAACGAAATGCAATTAAATTTGATCTTTCTTCTTAATATGTAGACGTGGACTCAATTCCAGTTCAACTAGAACTTCTCTTTAGACCAGAAATAATTTCCTAACCAATATATCAATACAGTTCTATATTAATTTTGAGTCATCTAGTAAACCTAATTAAAGTGAATAATAAAAATTGTATTTTCCCTTCAATGAATATGAAAACATGAAAGACAAAAAAAATATTTATTGAGAAACAAAAAAAAACATTCTTTCATTACAAATGATTGCAATTTCAAAATATTTCTCATATACATATACAGACCTAGTTGAATATGAGGATTTCAGAGGTCTCCTATAGTAAAACCAATAATGATTGAGAGTAAAGCGCGTTGTCATATCTAAATTTTACGTTACCACTTTATAGCAGAATCAAAATATAGTAAGCAGTAGAGTTGTAGGTTGTGGCAAATTATAGATAATACACAATACTAGTACTCTTAAAAGGTATTATTTATGACAAAAATCAGTAATGAG
>WOGO01003950.1:0-13747 GCA_015342085.1 Leptinotarsa defecta | reverse complement strand
TTATTTTGGGACTTACCCGCTATAATGACCTTTTCTACCTATGTTAATCCGAACCTCTCCCTACAATGACCAAGCTAAACCCCCTCTAATCACCTAGATGAAAAATTTAATTTGTAAAATCAACTCATTACGTTTTAAACCTTGTAAGAATAGGTACAGTTAGAGTAAATCTTGTCTTGTCTACAGTGAATCTTGCCAGTTCATTTTTCTTATCATATCTTTTCACAAGAGTGAATGTAATTCTTGTGTGCATTAGGCATTCATACTCACGATGAAATAATTGTGGCTCAAACAAAAAGATATGGATAAATTATCAAAAAGTAAGTCAGATCAACTAGTTGATAACAGACATATGGATAAACAAATTGTAAAAGCCATCATTTTATGAGACACGTAAAAACGAGTTCAATAGGATTTGTATCCTACTACCTAGGTTGAAAAGTTTCGAGCCTAATATATAGATGGCGCTAGTCTTACTGCATTCACCGCGTTTTCAGTTAAAACTAACCTTCAAAAGATTTCTGTTGAAATTTCATGATATTCTACTCATGAGTTAGTGGGTTATTGTGCTAAGAGTGACACTACTTTTGTTACTTTTAGAATAATGGATCAAAAACAATTTTTTATTTAAACTTCATACTGCTTCTTGATGATAAAAATTACCGTTCAAGCAAAGCCATGGATTGAAAAGGACTCCGCTTATTGAAAGTTAAACGTTGGTTTTCTGAATGCAAACGTGGTCGTGAAGACACCGATGAGTAGAACGCAGTGGACGTCCAAATGAGGCAATAACACTAAAAAACAAAAAAAAACACACAAATCGTTTTGAATGATCGAAAAGTGAAGTCGCGTGAGTTGGCTAACATTGTAAAGTTATCAAAGAAACGCGTTTGCTTCATATTGCATCACCATTTGACTATGGGAAAGATCTATTCGAAGTGGGTGCCGCGCGAGCTCATTGTTGACCAAAAACAAGAACATCTTGATGATTCTCAGCAGTATTTGGCCATGTTTCAAAATAACAAATCGGAATTTTTTTGTCTATATTTGACAATATATGAAATATGGATCTATCACTTCACTCCGGAATCAAAATGATCGTCATTTGAGTGGAGAGCCACTGGTGAACTTCTTCCAAAGCGCTCGAAAGCACAACAATCGGCTGGAAAGGTTATGGCCTCGGTATTTAGGGATGTGCCTGGTGTAATATTCATCGACTACCTTGAGAAGGAAAATACCGATAACAGTGAATATTATATAGCGTTATTGGAGCGTTTGAAGGCCGAAAATGCGAAGAAAGGACCGTATATGGCAAAGAAAAAAAATGTGTATCATCGAGACAACGCACCGTGTCATAAGTCAATCAAAACATTGGCAAAACTAAATGAATTGAACTTCGAATTGCTCCCACATCCATCGTATTTGCCAGGCTTAGCTGTCAGCGACTAATGGCTGATCGCATACCTTAAAAAAATGCTCGACGGTAAAAAATTTCACTGGAATGAAGAGGTTATTGCTGAAACTGATGCCTATTTCGAGGCAAAAGATAAATCGTTCTACAAAAGTGGTAAATGTTAGATAGGCGCTGGAATGATTGTGTGGCTCTTGATGGGGATTACGTTGGTGAATAAAGACAGTTTTGGAAAAAGCAGGCGATTTCTTTGTCAGACCCGGGACTTTTCAGCTTATGTGTTACTATTGAAATGATAGATACTATGAGGAAGGGTATAAACCAGTGTTGTCCATTATGATTTTGTTATTCTAGTATAGTATGACAATAATATTAATGGCAGAATTTCTGTTTCATTTCTACGGATCCAATGACCAATGACCAGTTCCCTCGAAGTTTCTGGTTAGCTTCTTTGAGCACTAATGCAAAATAAGTAGAAGTCTCCCCAGTATCCTAATGATGAAACACGCTTGTATTCTATTACCATCCTTGAGCACTGATCGAAATCCTTTTCATATGAAGCCTTCGAAGTCATCCATAAGGTGTCGGCAAATCTCAAACGCTTACTGATACTAGGTAGTATATGATCCAATAAAATGTTGAACATATTATCGAGAGATAACCGTTCTCTAGTCGGTTTAGATAGTCTTCGGGACTTCAAAACTGAATTACCTTTCCATACGAACTTCTTCAAAATCCTATAAGTACACCGACGGCATGCGATGAAAACTTGACATAATCACCTTATACACAGGCGACATGTGCTCGCTCTCACTTGTTATTTATAGCTGTGTGTTTTGCGCAGACCTTGTCACCACCTCATGATTGATTCCCCGGTGTCAGTGATATGGAAAGCCGTCAGTTCGTGGCATGTCATCAAATTGTATCAATGGATCTCTTTGAAAATCTTGGATGGCTGTTAATTAACGTCACTGGAATCTGATACCGAAGCTGAGGGACTGGGAAGCGGAAATTTGGTATGAATATTTTTGTAAACTACGCGCTTTTCAGTATATCCATTGGTGTATTTGGAGACTGTTACATTCGAGTTAACAATTTGTTGAATGGTCATATGTTCACATTAAATTATGAAAGAATATTATGATTATTTATATCAACCATTCAGTATATAGAATAGTCGATATTGCTGAAGCCTTTCATTGTAATTTCATTACCAGATTAGATTAGATTGTCGGGGAGCTAGCCCATGGCCTGATTCACTGCGACCTTTTCAGATCTATTGTGATACTCCTTGGTGGTTAGAGCTCATTGTCTAGCTTGATCTCTTTGATGAAACCCCATGCCCTCTCCCGGATTGAGTGCCCTGGAGTAAAAACTTCGCTCCACTAAATTCATTTTGTGAGGAAAACTTAATACACCACTCCATCCACCCCCGCTCTCCGAGCGGTCCTCAATCCTGCTGATGGGCACTTCAACAAGATTGACATCTGACCGTCTTTGGTTGGAAGTCAGCCTATTATTTTCCGATCTGTTAAATTATTTCATCCTACCTTTCCTAACTGAATTTTTGCACGGGGTCCCCAAAAACTAACCGGAGATGTGTGTCTTTTTAATCGCGTAGAGTGTTGGTTCTCAGTGAGTCTGAAAGAGAGTTTAATTTGAACTGGTTGAGAAATGTTTATACTTACCTGAGCCGCCTGACAGCGACTCTCGCTGGGTGGTCTTTGGTTCTTTTTCGTTGACCTCCTGTGTTTGTCCCTCTCTCGAAATCTGGGGTCATCCCTATTCAATGCGTTGTGTAAGTCGCTTAGCGTTGGGTTGTCGGGTGCTCGGATTCTGTCGAACGTGTCCTCTGCGTGTTTCCTCATGTATGCGTCCACGTAGTGAATGTTCAGGTCTAGATCTCTGAATATCTACCTATTCGGTATATATCTTGGAGCGTTTACGGCGGCCCTTACGCACTGATTTTCAGACTCCATAGCCTTGACACTGACCCCCGTATATAGCTGGTAGCATCTGGTTATTCTTCCCCGCATCTTGCGTCTCTCAACCTATCGTAACCAATGCTATCGCTTCGCATTTACAGAGCACATGCAGTGCGATTTCTTCCAGACTTTCTCAAGAAACTGATGATTTGAGGAATATATCTAGTCCACACAGGACACTTTATAGTGGAAAATTATAATTCTATCGGGATTGAACTTTTTGTTTTGTTTTGTGTTGTGTCGAGGTGTTGAAATAGCTCTTTGGTGTTGGGAAAAGCTCCAGTAATATCCATTATCACACCAAAGGTTCCAAACAGTGCATTTCTAGTACAGTGTTTATTGGTCGATGCCAACCGAGTCTCAGGACTTGCTGTAGTTCTATCGACAAGCTCTGTACTCCAGTCTGTTCTACAAACCATCTTGAATTTCAATGTCCGTTCTATAACTCTATATAGTCTAAGATACTGGTTTCAATCAATATACATTCTAATTAACTCTTATTTCCTCAATCTGGAGAATTAGCCGAGAGAATATGACACAACAATTTGAAAAAATGTAGTTTGCCTATTTTCCTTGGCGAGTGACAGTAAGGCGTGGCACATACTGCGGAATGCGATAGATAAAGGTGCTTATTCACCAAAAAAGCGAGCACGAGCGAATACGAGTAAACAAGCATTCTGCATCAATAATCGTCTGGTGAGTGCGTGCTAGCGAGCGAGCGAACGTATGCTTTTCACGTTCAGAAAAGATCGAGAAGAAGGCGGTACATCAGAAGGTGCTTGCACAAAGTAGATGGATCAACTGCGACTACGAACTTGAAGATATTCGCTCTGGTGTGGACGAGACATCAATATGTCGAGCAAACACGAGCGAACATGAGCGAACACGAGCAAACATACACGAATACTCGCTCGTGCTCGATTTTTTGGTAAATACGCACCTTAAGAATGCAGGGATTGCCTGAAAACAGATTTTTTTCAATCGTGAAAGCTCACTCCAATGATCAAATACTGCTACTATTTCGATCTCTTTCTGTGGATTTCGTTTTCTTTCATTTCTTATTACTCAACTTGTTTCAGTAATATATCTTGGTCATATTTTCTTTTTTCTTTATATTCTTCCACTATTTCTCTTCTCGTTTCTTGATGCTCCACTTCATTTTTGCTGCTTATCTTCCAACCCTTGTATGGAACACATGTTAAAAAATAAAACCTCCTTGATTTTCACTCACACAAATTTAGAATTTCGAGGGTTGTCGTTAGTAGGAGGGCGTCAGCTGGTGAACGAAAAAACATGAAACGAATCCCTTTCGGTAATTTTTGCTGGAAAAGGAATCCTAATTAGATGTTTAACGATAGGTTTTTCTCTAATTCTATTGTCTTATCCATTGACAAATAAACCTCCAAAATTATTTCATCAGTAATAGAACCAGACAGATTTCAGGTTATACAATTCTGAGACATCATGTTTAGAACATCTAACAAGTGGAATTTAAATAATCAATTCTAGGAATTCAACCGATAAAATAATATAGCTGAGCTGAAAATAATGATTGGTATAACAATATATACAAATACTTTTCGTGACTCCAAATAGTATCATATTTTGATTACCTGACATTTTCACACACAGTCACTCATTTTAACCTTCGTCGTTCGAAGCAAACCGAAAATATATAATCACCAACAAAGAAGCAAGGTCATTGTGGGCTTTTTATGGAAATGATCATGAAACAAATGAGAAACTGGTTTAGTAACCTATCTCCGTTATACAAAGTAGCATGAGCGATACTTCATACACCACAGTATATAACTTTATACTCAAATTTCTATGCGTAAAATGTTAAATTATACTAATCGTAATTCATTTGCCCCTCAGCAATGTGTCAAAATTATTTTGTTATTTCTTTGATTGAAATAATTATACGAGATGCAAACGTGTCCGAGTTCGTTAGTTGATATGTAGTATCCCCAAATAAGGAATCATCAAGAACTTGTTGACTTTCATTCATTGGCACCAATGCAACAAGGTTACGCTTAGGGTAATTTCAAATAAATTATTTTTCAGTGAAATTCTCAATTGACTTTGGAATGAGGCTAAAACCATAAAAAAACTATTTTTTTTTAGTTTTGATACGTAAGTGGCTGTGATTTCAAATCTGAATATTGTTTTCAAATTCAAACAACTTTTCTCAGTGAACTTTTTTAGTAAGTTAGAAAATAAGGATAATTTACTTTTGACCAAAATTCCTATTTTTTTGTTCTCTCCAGTACATCGTTTAGAAATTTAGAATTTTGACAATTCAAATACAGTTTTCCCACAATGCAGCAATTTTCATCAAGAATAAAATTTTCTGACAAATGAATAATGAAAATGTTTCGTAAAAGACCTCCTAGGTCTACTTCTACATTTCTGATGTGGAAAGAATTGCCGAGCATAATAGACCACAACATATTTGTAGTATGTTATATCCACTACTGCTCGCTATTGAAAAACATACAATTTTGTAATATACAGACATATCTACACCAAACCACTGAAACCAGAACAAATCAAGTCAGTCAACCATTCACTCAGCACAGCAGTTAAACTGCTAGCTGAATGACCCCAACACATCAGTAACCTAGTCCTCTCCTATAAGTTCTTCCATACTTCAGTCGATAGTCGGTGTAAGTTTCACTTATGCAATCACCGCTATATCCATGCAGATTCGATTCCTGCTCTGAAATCAGATGGTTAACTTACGTGTTAGGAATCACACGTTAAAAGGAAAGACTTCGTTAATCCTTAGCTCGCACAAGTTTTGATTTCTGAGGGTTGTCGTTCGTCGCGATAGCTGGTTGACGAAAAAACAGATTTTTTTATCCCATGTGGATTACCGGTACTTGTTTCAAATGTAAATTGACTGACTCGTGTTACAAGTACAATTAAAAAAGTAATACCTAGTTTATTTTCAACTCGTACAAGATAGGTACATTTTTTTAGAGTATACTAACCTCGGGGTGGAAAAACGCCACTCACAAGAGGCAACAGCAGTGAAGAAATCTCTCTGCGGCAAGTATCAGCACAAACTTTGACAGATCTAGTTATCGGAACTGTCGGGGAAGAACAAAGTTGCTGCAACGAATATGCTTGCCGTTCCAACCTTACTGTACTCGTTTGGAGTAGTGAAGTGGACTCGGAAGGAGCTGTATCAACTCGACGTAAAAACCCGAAAAATGATGCATCTCTATAGGAGTTTGCATCCCAAATTGTTCGTTCCACGATTGTACTTCCCCCGACAACAGGGAGAGCATTTCTCTTTAGAGCAGCTGCCCGAGCAGCTGATGAACTCGGTTTAGTTTTCGACACTGAACGGGGTGATCACAACTTTGTCACCGAGTTGGAACCCGTTCAGCACTTCTGCGGAAACACAAGAATAAGACAATGCATGGGATCTTCTTCAATAACATTGAAGACCTTAGCTTATCAAAGCGCCTGCGGACTCGGCCTATATCCATCGACATAACGCGGCCCTAAGAGTGGTATATTACCATCTATGGCACTCTTACGGTATTGACGAGACACTGGTGTTGCTCTACGTTCCGGGAGATATTGAATCCGCTGGGGGGAACGAGAAGTACTGAATTTATTGGAACTATTTGTTCCCCACCCTCAGGCTCATACAAGCTAATAAGCCTGATGTAGTCCTTCTCGACCACCAGAGCAAGACGATATTTGTTGTGGAGTTTTCAGCTCCTAGTGAGACAAATTTCGTCCGAAAAGAGGAGGAAAAACGTATAAAATATCGATATTTTCTCTTCGAACCCCGCAAACTCCATCCAGACCATTCTGTCAAGATGGTTGTTCTGATTATTGGACTCCTTGGTGAAATGATGGCCGGGCGGATGCACAAGGCTGTCATTGTTGGCTCACTACGCTTGCTCAGGGCACATGATTTTCGCCCCCAATAATCACTTACCCCACGGCGTGGGGAGTGCTCGTTGATTGATAATGCTGGTGCGCCCTCTCGCATGTATCGGGGCTTTGGGGGATAGGGCCTGACCAGCGCATACTAAGATAAAAAAATAATAACACTAATAAATATTCATTTCCTGTTGACAGTTATATGTATGGCAATTGTTAAGCCTAATTCTAAGGGTTATTAAAAGTATAAAAAAGAAAATGAAATATAAATATAAGATAAGACAGTCACATACATTAATTTTCTATTAAAAATCGGAAAGATAATAAAAAATGTTTTAGGTCTCTTTTGGAATGTCTCACATTTTTATGTTGTTTAAAATCTGGAAATTTGTTAAAAATTTGTGTCTCTATGTAATTGGGAGTAAAATATCTAGAAATAGTAGGAGTAGCCCTTATTCAGGCAGACTGTGACGTCATCACACCAGCCAGGTTGCCTCTCAGCTCGCCATACAAGGCAGACAGATCACCCAGTCAACCAGAGTACACCAAATTGTCACGTGGTGCCCTGTCACCCAGTGGTGAACCAATCGGAGTGTACCTAATTGTCGAGTAGCGTCGTCAAATTGTCATGCAGCTTGCCAACTAATCAGAGCACACGCTTCTGCATCTCAGAACATCGTGACGGGAGATTTGAATTTTTTGTGGGCATAAATAATTCAGGCAGACGACCAGGCATATCCCTCAACGAGACAGACCATCCAGTCACCTGGCGTGCTTTGCTCAACCAGTCACTTTTTCCGGCTCTCCATACCTTTGTGATGTCTCAGCACACGTCATTGGGGAATTTAAAAAAATCAGAGAATTCAACGCTGGTCATCGTCGTTATAGGCTATGTCTTTAGACTCGACACCAACGTGAGATATTGGAAGTAATTGTGAAATAATAGTAGTGATCATCTGATGGCATTGGTTTATACTTCGAGATCTATAATTGGTCCTCGAATTGGGTCCTCGATTTAGTCATTGAATCGCTCTTCAAATTAGTTTTAGTTCCGATTTGAAGATGCATCAACACATTTAAAAGAGCTGCAAATATGATTAAAAAAAGAAAGAATCGTAGAATACAGCGTTCAGTTTAATAATGAATCATATTTGCTGTAGTTATCTGTGTTCGAAGTATGATGTTCATTATAAGTTAATAGCTCTAACTATCTTTTACTTTCATATTCACTTTCGCAAATGGAATATATATGATTGATTTCCGGGTCTTGTCGTAGTCTTCCTTGGTTACAATCTCTAAACGTTTCAACTGCAACTGCAGCAATCATCTTCATTGGCGTGGTCGAAAGCACTTTTCTTGTCGTATCATTTGATACGTCAATTGGGCGGCTCACATTTCGTTTCTTTAAAAAACGGTTGCACATACACCGTAAGGCTACTCCTTCGGGTCCAACGCTTTCCTAAAATTACTCCCATAAATAGTTACCTTGAATGAGCAATAAATATACGGAAATTTTAAGTTCAACGCTTCACAATTTACCTCTTGTCCACTTTATCTTTGGTATTGAAAAGGAAATGCGATAACCTAGCATGTGGTCTGAATACCACTTCCACATTGTTTTTTGTGAAGACATTTTTTGACATTTTTACATTACCACTGAACCTTTTTTATGGAACTAGAAACTCTTATCATTCAACTTCGCGAACGAAGATATTTTTCTTAGTGGAGATTCATCAGCAGTACCTATATTGTCAATTCGGGAAACCTAGTGAAACACCTCATCTGTTCCACTTAACAATCCAGAAGCCAGAAAGTTAGTCGCGTGAGTGATAATGAGACACGCCAAAGCTCTGCACTGATAAAACGACATTGTTGTTCTTCCCTCTCCATCTCAACATTTCCTGCTTATCACTTCGCGACATTATCGGCAAGTCGTGCAGCACAAATACACACAAAGTAACTTTATTACCAAACACGGCGCTTCGTACAGACGCCTTCGCAGACGACGTTGGCAATGTTGCTATGCCTTCGGCGGAGAATAGAAGTTGAAGAACAAGTTTCGAGTTTTACAGGTTATAGTACAGTTATATTTTCTATCTTTTATATAATAATAATTCAATTTGAAATCATGGAGAAGACAAAGGCATATGTGTAATAACATTTTCTATTGGTTGTGAGCAATGAGCTTTGGGGTAATATCATCTGCCTGATGATTTGTTCACTTTTATGCCCAAATACAGTTGTGAATCAGTTTTCTCTCACATTCAGGAGGACCTCAGCTATTGACAGCTGAGGTCCTCCTGAATGTGAGGACCTCAGCTGTCTGTTATCTTCAAAACATTTTGGTTGGCTTTGACAGTTTCTATGATTAAGTAAATTTCTAATTGGGGCTGCAAAGTGAGGATGTGGTGTATCTTATTGAAACTGCTGCGCCACTTGTATTAAGATTTCATGATGGCTATTATATCGATGTCAAATCAGTCAATAACTTTTCTCCACTGACAGATACTGTACAAAAAAGCATTCTCAGAGCTGAAACGTAAACCCCTTGCTCTACAGTCTTCCGATGGAAGTTACATAAAACCAATACACCACTGAGGCCAATAGTCAGTACCCCAGGCTCGCCGACCTACCACCTGGTGGGAAAGACAAATTCTTACGTCGAAAATTCGACATACTCCGTTAGTAAAATTAAGAACTCAACTCTAGAGCTGACGAATGTTCTGGTCAACTTCGACGTTATGTCCTTGTTTACCAATGTTCCACTGGAAGACTCTCTAAGTGGGCTAGCCTACTTGTTTGCGAGTGATATCGTCGGACTCTTCAGAGCATGTCTTACAGGAATTTCCTTTCAACGAAAGCGTAACTTCTATGTGCATCTAGATGGTGTGGCGATGGTAAGTCCGCGTAGCCCAGTGATAGCCAATTACGTTATGGAACGTTTTGAAGAAAAAGCAATCACCGCTTTTGAATTAAAAACGACCTGGTGGCTACGTTACGTGAATAACACCTTCGTCATCTGGAAACATGGAAGGGACGCGCTAAACCTTTTCCAAGACCACGTGAACGCTCAACACCCCAGCATCGAGTTCACCATGTGGAGACCGAAGAGCGGATAGTCTTCCTAGATGAATTCATCGAATGATGTGGTGCTAGGCTAACCTACGCACACGGGTAAATACCTGCTTGCACTCTCAAACCACCATCGTAGTCGAAAGAATGGAGTCCTCTCTACTATAACTGAACGAGCTCGGAGAATATGTGAACCAGGGCATCTAGACCTTGAGATCGAATGGATACATTGTACCCGAGATCAACAAGGCCACGAAACTCTTGGGGAAATACAACAATCAAACGGTTTTCAAACATACAACAAAGTCTCAGGTCGGCTGAAGACAAAAGATACCCACTATCAGTAGCAGGGGTATATAGCACACCGTTCACTTGTGAGACGGTAAATATGCATCGGAACCACCAAAAGATCCATAGAAATAAGGCTGGCAGCATGAAAGAAACTGCAGACTAGGCCAAACTGATGCGCTCAGTGAAGTAAGCTACAGGATTCTGTTTGAAAACACGAAACTCATTGCCTCCAACCAGCCATAGCCGACTGGTACGGGAGGCAACCAAAATTCACAAACACACGGTTGGTTTCAACATTTCAACAGAAAAAAAGAAGTTGTAACCCTCAATTGAATATGGAATCCCATTTTGAGAAGTTCAAGAATAGCAAACAGCATAACGGCAGGTAGAAAAGGGTCGACGAATGTTACTGACAATTTACCTAATCCAGTTACAGGCTACGCTTTCCGCATCCTTAATATCCAGTCATCGAAGATAAAATCAGGATGTATAAGCCTCTGAAGAAGCTAGCCATTCGAGCAATCGAAACGTCGGGAAGAAATTCCAAAAATCAACAGCCTTCAAACCCGAAAAATAGTGACATTGATATCAATATCGTTCACCAAATGAAGATATTTTTCACCATTCCTACCTACCTACATAAACAACGAAAAACAGGCCTATGTATAGTTTCCAAAGATTCTTGCCGAAATATTAAGGAAATGAGGAGTGTTGCACACCCAATACTTTTGATTGTTTATTTGCTCATTCAGCTAATACATAGAATGGTCGCTGAGGCAAGTGTTCATTATTCCATTCGGATGATTCAATAAATCATAACTCACAATATCAATCATCCTCGTTGCGCTTTGGCACCAATTCAATTTTCAAAGATGGGAGTTGCATGTATTCAGAGGTTGGGGCACCTTTTCAACATGGTACATTGTAGAGGTGAAGGTAGCAACTACGGATCTTGGGGGTTCTACATTGTAAATATTGTAAATTTATATTCTATATATAGAACTTCCTTCTTTTTTGCGGTCTTCTGCACATAGGAACAAAATTGGAAACCAATCACCAGAAAATCGAATTCGTAATGTTTTTCCATGAGAAAAAAGATATGATTTCGTGGTCGAGTTGCGAAGTAACAGGCACGGTGAGGAAAGTAAATTAGAACCAACAGAAATGACTTAGACAAAGATTAGATTCAGTTGAATATTTTTCTGTAAAGCATATCTTATTATCACTTCTTGTGTTCATGTTGACTGTACTACATATTTGATATATTTCATATACAATATACTCAACCAAAAATTAATGAATAGAAGATCATTTTGAAGGGATTGGAGAAAAATGAAGTAGCAAAGTAAACCGCCTCTCTGTATCGCAAATCATCAAAAACGCGAGAATTTTCCATATTTTTTCATCACATGAAACCTTTTATAACTGAACTGAACAAAGTGTTGAACAACAAATTTGATTTATCAACATGAATCTACCTCTCGTTTCACCCCTTTAGCAGGAATGTCCCGAACGTTCCCTTTCAATTATACTGAGTCACGATCGACATAAGATTTTTAATTTTATTTCATTTCATCATTCGCGGCTTCACATATATAATGGTTAAATTTCACTAGACTATTATCGAAACAGAGCCCCATCTAACTCACTACAAAGGAACAACAATGATTCGAGAAACTCGGCAATTCGAAGAGAGATTTCAATGTAGAAGCACCCGCTTGGTTTTGTACTTTCATTTTTTGCATACTTGATAAAGTAGATGTGTTTTTACTTCGATTGTACTCAGAAAATCGCTGACATAAACTATCAACAGAAAAGAAGACTTTGTTGATAAGAATAACAAATCAATTATGTTTACTAAATCGAATCCATTTCCCACGATACGATTCAAGGTTTTTTTTTCTGATTGATTCGGTCGTTACTTGATGAAGATCCCTAGTAATTTCAGAAACTACACCTTACGAATTGAGATCAAATCGTAAGGTGTAGTTTTTGAAATTACAAGGTTATTCAAACGTTCATTCTCTTATACGAGTAATACAGGTAGTATCCTGAATGCATTATCCTCAGATATTATGAGCTCAAAAAGAACATTTTTCAACTTTCATCAAAAGATCAAATCTGATGTAGGTACCGTTAGCATTTCTCAACTCTTCTAATTTATTTTACAATCATATGTGAACCATCTAGTTTTGATTTGTTAAAATAAATTAAACACGTATACTTATCAAATTCTCTTGGAGCAAACAAATTGACAGTTAGTTACTCTTGTGTTAGGTCTTCTCAATGGATATAAAATAGGAGAATCTTGTAGGTTAAGTTAGGATAAGGTGGGTTAAAAAAGTGTAATCAGGGGCCTTACAGGATACATGGTATCTAAGTATTTATTAATAATAGGGTAGGAGATCCTCACTAGGTTATACGTAGTGGACTACTGAACTTCGCCTTTTAGGTAACCAATTATGTATAAATTAATACAAAACACCGATATTTGCTCCGTTTTCCATGCTTTTCTGATAAAGACTATATTATTGTCATTATTATTACGTTTCGTTGTATACCTATCTTATGTAACAAGTTTTGAAAATATATTTCAAAAAGTTCAAGTGGATAGAATCATGACATAATCTGGAAATTTCAATTCAAAGACTGGATGAGCAGTCCAAGTGAAAAGTGAGTCAAAAAACCGTACCAATGAGATTGAAGTATCCAAAAGGCAAAGAGCTGAAATAGCGGTTTTTCCATAAAATCATTATTTCGAAACTTAAAACAACACAGGGTTCAGATCACTGTTGAAAAAGTGCATTAGTGCAGAATTTCATTTTGGGTGCATTAAATATTGAATATAGTACAAACTCACTAACAGTTGCTTGACAGCTGCCACGGTTTCCCAAACAGTAGTCAACGTCAATTAGCTCACCACCGTTGCCTAAGCCGCTCATGTCGAATGAGAGACAATTTCTCGACGTTACCGCATTCAATACGAATCTCGTGATTTGGAGATATAATAATAATAATAAAGGACTCGTTATAATATAAGCGTAACCTCTCTATGGCCTGGATCAATTACCCAAGGCATTTG
>WOGO01003949.1:0-13748 GCA_015342085.1 Leptinotarsa defecta | reverse complement strand
GGAAGCCACCGCATGTACAGCGGGAAATTCAAACCAGTAGATAAGCAAGCTTGGTTCTGGCCCAAAATCCCATGTATTTTCTTATGGAGCTAAACTTTTTGCAATTTTCATGACATTCAATCGGAACCTTGTGGAATGCCCAACTCGAGGTAGGTGTGTTTCGGAAAGTGAGAGAGAAAAACGTGTTATCGATGCAGAATGGAATGAGTATCGTAGAGATTCAAAGAGCGTGCCCCCTCCCAAGGTTTCGTAGGATGTCATAAAAATTGTAACTGGTTTGAATTTCCGGCTGTACACGCGGTAGCATCTGATTGGTTGACTGAATGACGGCAAAAGTGGAGAAGTGGCGGTGTTCTGTAGAGTGGTTCGAAGGCTATGGCCCAGTTCACACATAATGGGCGTCTGGCAGAGACGAGGATCGGACCTTTGTCCCTTTAATGTGCACTGGGCCTAAGGTCCACAAATGGCCATAATGAACCTGCTCAAATTTGCACGTGTTTTTCCATAGAGAATGTCATAGAACTCCTGTAGCTATATTACTTGAATTAAAATGAGGTTGAAGAAATCGCCTACATATTATAAGAATATAAGAGCATAGGCTTTCGCGGCTGGAGTCATGATTGAAGAGAGTAAAACCCGAGCTGGTAAACGGTGGTCGAATGGAACCGCAGTGCGTTGACTGCAATGACTAAATATTGATCAACGCGCTCAGTCAATACATTCAAGAAATTACGAGTACTTAATTCGAAATAAAAATGCCATCCAACATACTTTAAACAGGATGCATTAGTCGTCCCTAGAAGATTATTATGAATACTAATTTTCAACGTCGCAATGGACAAAAGACACCAGATATTTTATTTATCGGTAAAAATAAACTTCATTTCAATAGTGAATTCAATTTCAAAACCCTAGGATAATTTTTTCATTTCTGATTCATGATTTTATTTTCATCTCTTCATAGATGATCGTTTGGTTTTCTTTCTTTATGGCTTTCAATTACATTTCTTGATGATGTTTGTACTCATGATTTCATTCAATCAAAGATAAAACTGGAACCTCTGGTGTAGAATAAATCCTAAACAAGCGCTTTTTCCAAACACCAGAACTAGATGTGATTTTCCTCAACCAAATTGACGTCTTCTGGGGATGAATCGAACCAGTATTCAGTAGTGTTTGTAAAATGTGCTCGTTTCGGATTCAATTTTTTTCGTCAACTCTTTGGAATATCTAGAATATCTTCGAATATACCTACCTGAAAGAAACTCACTACATTCTATATATCCAATCGTTGATTGTATTTTTATTGATTTTAGATGTTATCATCCAGTTCCCAGTGACCTTTCGCCAACTCAGAATGGAGGGATTCATTGTTTCCAGATGGAACGAAAGACGAATGGAAGCAATAAAACAAAACCTTGAATGGATCGAGCAAGGCAAACTAAAGTATCAGGAAACCATCACTAATGGTTTCGAAAATATGTTCAAAGCTTTTTATGATATGTTGAATGGTGGTAATGTGGGTAAAGCTCTTGTCAAAGTGTAGATGTGGCTGCTGCATTTTGATATATGTCAGTAGATTGCAAATTATGAACTCAAGAGGTTTTATACAGAAGTAAAGGTGCACATTGTCGATTATCGTTACCAAAGGCATTTCAGAATTAAATATTTTCGAGTATCATTTTCTTTTTCATTCTGTAGAACATAGAATAGACAAAGACAAAAATTTGACTAGTTGAGTTAAATCTTGGCTCCCATTATATTTCAGGATATGATCGTAACATATTCAATTCATTTAACCTATCAGCTTTCATAAGTTTTGTATGGATCAACTAAAAGAACCAACTTTCATATCTAACCGTTGCTGATTGGGCAGATATGTAGAAAATAGTCAACAACGTGAAATAATCTGTAGTTGATATTAAATCCATCACATATGCTGCACATTTCCATTATTCTTGATTCTTTATGAATTGGCTTCAATAGGTTACCCGAATATTATCGTTTTCCATAATATCTTGATACCAAAATCCGTTTTTATGTTGGTCAATAACCTTGAGGTGATCACTGATCACCTTAAGAAACAGAATACAAGTGACAAATAACACTTCTGATGAAGACTTCCATACATTAACTGACTGATCACGTCCTTTTCGACAAATTTAATTGATTGCTTCTCTCAATCTCGTTCAGAGTGATCGATGGTACAACTTTGGTTGACCAGACAGTATGAAGGTTACATGGGTAGGTGAGTCTGAAGTGAGTGGGATTATTCGACTCTGAACTGCAACTCGAGTGTATTTGTTGTGGCTCACGTCCATTAAAATTTGGCCAGTTTTACCAGAGCCGATAACTTCATGTGATAAGTGAACTTCGAGATCAGATGGTGAGAGTGAAACCCTGTCAAACTCTAAAAATTTAACCAGTTATAACGTAGACACCTAGAATGTGTTCTTTTGCCGAAGCCTACAAATTTCCTTCTGAAGAATAAGCCACTTGGATGACAAACCATGGTGATCCAATGATCCGATGGTGATCCGATTCAATCCAGTGTGTAACTGGACATCACTCTGATAGAGACTACCGTCAGGAAGGTAAACAATACGAATATGTGGCTTGAAAAGTGGGTCTCCTGTTGAGCATTTCAGGGTGGCATTCCAAAATTGCACCGGAGGGTACTAACTGTATCCACCAGTCAGAAGGCTCCCTTGATTCTTTCAGATAATCTGTAGTAATGTAAGTTGAAACATTTAGCTCTGGAATCGTACCTGTGGACCATCTTCTCGAATATCATCTATGCCAAAAAGGCATTATAAAGACATTTCAGTAAAGTGGGCCATATAATATATATAATCAAGATGTAAGATTCCCAACTGGTTGCAATAATCTACTTAGATGAGCCATATCTGACGATACATTAGCTTCGGCCAAGCATAACTTCTAGTTTGGGTAAATCATCATCTGGGCTTGTTAGCTGATCTGCCAGGGGATAGTTTGTTTTCAGTTTGGAGAGTACAGTTGTCAGCTGAGCTATGTGTTGGGGATAATCTATGTGAAGGGGAAACAGGGTTCATTCACGAATAGAACCCTGAGATACCCCTGTCAAGCACTGAATATACTGATAGCAATTCAAAGACAGAAAACTTTCGAAGAGGTCTTTGGTGCAATGCAATACTTGAGAGATTCTCCATATTTCTCTTTCTCGATAATGGCGACTCTCACACGTCTAGTATAGACATGCCTGAAGAAGCTATTGTATAGCGAAACACGTGTTGCATTTTCTCAAAACTGTTCAGTGAAAATCCCACAATGAACTGCTGCTTGAATAAATCTTGTCTTTTGGGTTGCCCAACACCCGTAGGAGCAGATTTGAAAGCGTATTTCATATCCAGTTTTTATAATTTGGACTGATTTACATTTTTCATACTTCCGTTTCTTGAATGACGAAATAAACTTCAATCACGAAGAACTGAATCTATTCCCAATCATGAAAATGCGCAGGAAAACCGGCAACAATATTTGTACATAGTATTCTCAGGAGTGCTATTATTTGATCTTTATTCATTAAGGAAAATCCAGTTGGTGAGCTCCAGTCAAATGTGCTTGATGAAATAATAGACCCCTCAATAACAACTAGTTCAAAAAATCAAATTTACACAGCCGGTTATTTTTTGCATGACGACCCATCAACAAGATGGAGCTTAACAACACTACTTTCTTCCACTTAGACAGTAGTTAGGGGTTGTGTTCGCCCCCTGCTAAAGGGTTGATATGATCCAATCGAAAATTAGCCGACAAAATGTCCTCCTTTAAAATAAGTTTCATGTATTTTTGCATGCTTCTAAATTTTTCATGGGGGCAGAAATATAGTCTGTGTAACATTTTTGAATTGACATATATTTCATATTATTATACTTTGCATTTCATCTCAATATTTTTTTCTATTTCATCCCAATTTATTCCTAACAAAACATTTTTGTTCAACAGAACGCCCGTAATGGCATATTAATTAATAATCACAATGCCCTAGGAATTCCTAATTCACCACTTTACGAAATACAGAAAGCAAATATCAGAGAGAATGGTTTATCAAGACCTTTCACTATAGTGTCTACGCCTATGAGAGTCCTACCTGTTCACATCAGAGACCGACATAGCATACCTAATAAGTGTCAGTATCTCAATGATAAACCCACCAGAGTTTACTTGTTTACGAAGATAAGTAATGAAGACGTCATTAAGTCAAATGAATGCTGATCTGGTATCACAAGTATCTTAGTATTTTGAAATTGTTCCAGTAATTGATTAAGCAATCAAACAGATTGACAGTTTTATTCAGTAAATATGGTAAAAGCGAAAGTGTTTATTTTCGAGCATTATTTTGATGGATATCCAAAAGAAACCGACTTGAGATTGGTTGAAGAAGAACTTCCACCAATAAAAGAAGGAGGTAAGTTCTTTCAATTTCCTTGATTGAGGTTAGGAACATCTTGAATGTCATGTCACTATTTCTCTGAGGAAACGAATTCCAATTGAAATTATTTGTATGAATCATGAAAATATAACATAAATTTCATTTATCTACGATCGAATTGATTTTTGATAAATTAACAGAATGCCATCAAGTTGTTTACTCATGACGTTGACGATAAATACTATTTACCATAGGCGTAGGTAAAAATATTTCAATATTGATTAGTTATGCTGAAGTTGAAGTCAATACATGAAAGAACATGTATTGACTGGCATAATTTTGGGTGATGAACAGAAATTAATAATAATAATAATAATAATAATAATAATAATAATAAATCTTTATTTCCCGTCGACAGTTACATGTATGGGAATTGTCCAGACTAAATCTAAGGGTTCTGTTAAAAAATATAAATATATATAAAATACAGATACAAGATAAGACAGGCACATGCAATGATTTTAATTTTGTGTTAAAAATTCAGAAAGTGAATAAAAACATTTGTCTAATAAAAATTGTTTCAAGTCTTTTTTGAAATGTATCACATTTTTATGTTGTTTTATGGTATCTGGGAGTGTGTTAAAGATTCGTGGCCCCATGTAATTGGGAGCAAAATATGCAATATTCAGAATATCAGAATGTTCATTGTAATTGTTTGAAAATGTCCTTATAGGACGAAACTGCTGTAACTTTGGTGGTAGAAAAAACATAAAAATCTCCATTTCTCATTTATCTCAATATAATTTCATTAAAGTTGAAGTTACGAATATGCAAATTGAGGAGAAATAATTGAAGCACTATTCTTATTTTCAGTGTGAGTATGTAATACAAAAGTTTGTTATTCTGAATCATTCAGGAAGACCAATAAATGCAAAAAATTGCATTACATTTTTCTAATCACATTGTCTTTAGGTAACTGCCCTCCAGTTTCCAAGCAATGAATTTTCAGACATTTTCTCCTAATTATCACCGTTCTTGGGCTACTAGTACTTGAAAAAGTTTTTTTGTGAATAAATCTGGAATCCTTCAAATTTTTTATCGATGACTATGAGTTCAGATTGGGTTTATTATAGGTTCAGAACAAAATGAGTATATATTCATTCATTTTACAGAATTTCTAGCTGAAGCAGTATTTCTAAGTGTTGATCCTTACATGAGGGCATATTCTGTTAGACTTCCATTGGGGATACCTTTCATTGGAGCACAAGTAGCTAGGTAAATCAAAATCACCACTTCAAAAGCCGGTATCATGAAAGTTTCTAAGTCACAATCTTGCAATTCATAGACTTTTATCTCTCATTCATGAACCAGTAGTAAGATGGTGGAAAACCATCAACTCAAACAGACCGTTGAATGGGAGAATATTCCGTTGTATTACAAAAGAACCAAAAATGTCCAATTGTGAAACCTGAAATGTTTGAAGTGTCGCTTATGCGTATGAAAACAACTAATGTGAATATGTTCCATGAGGTGAAAAGTTAATCTTGCGAACCAATATTCGATAGATTGAAAGGTGCAGGAGGTTTTTCAACTATTACTAGATGACGAATAGTGCCAAAACCAAGATGAATTTATCATAGTTTACTTCGGGTGTGCACTATTACTAATAAAATTACTGATGTGGTAAGTGAGGAGCATTGCTGAAATTTCGAATTCTTCGACAAATTTTGTCGTGATGGCAGAACTCTCATGAGCACTCACAAACGCTCAACCTAGCCCTAACACATTTTGAAAGTTTTTGTGGAAGACTTCGGCAGCCTGAGCATTTATTCAATGCCTGATTGATCAAATAGTAAAATTCCTTGCCACTTCGCTTCGTCAATGTATCTGATGGGATTATTTGGAGGCATGAATGTACTACTTCTTTTTAGGGGATCATTATAACCCTCAGACGTGAAAGAACAATACAAAATTTGGAATGAGCATGTCTTGATTCTCCAAAGAATATGACGCTGGAAGCATGAAGATAATGCGTAGTGCATCTGAAAAGACAGATGCACTACAAGAGGTAACTACTTTAAGACACTTTCTTCAATCATGACTATTCGATCTCTTTTGTGATGATGAACTGGAGTACCTCAGGAGTTTTCTGAATCGTTTACTATACAGTTATACTTGACGCCAAGAGAAGTATAAATATTGGGCGTTTATACAAATAAATAGTCGCCAGGAGTTCGGACCTCTTCATACACGCTTAGTGATTGTAGAAGATAATATGAACGTTATGAACTCCTTAATTCATATATTTCATGTAAAAAAAATCTTGAAATAATGTTTGGTTAATTAATATACTTTGAAACATTCATGATACTTTCCACAGTTTCACTCTAACTGTAGAATAAAATCCAGAAATTCTGTACTATTTCCAGTTTTGTATATGATTATTATTCATCCAAGATTCCAGTTAGATTCATTCATTCGAATTGATGTTTCATTTTCTATTTTGTTCCAGAATCATAGAGAGCAAAAATGTTGATTTTCCAGTGGGTCGATATGTATTAGGCAACTTTGATTGGAGATCTCACACCATTTGTGATGGCAAAGCTCTCAAAGGCCATATGTTCACACAGGATCCTTATATATTACCCGATTTTGGAGACCTGCCTGTCTCTTTGGCTCTGGGAATATTGGGAATGCCAGGGTAACTATGAAAATGTCTTCGTGTTTCTCTTAGTGATAAGTAATATACTCTTATATCCTGCTTTTAAAAATATCCGAATAGAGGCAGACAAACGTTCGTGTCATGTTCTTGCCGTTTTTCGTGAACATTTTCAAACAAACGACGGCCAACAATACATATTCAAAATTATCTCTGATATGTACCGCTCTTGGAAGAATCATATGTGCCAAGTCTCTTGAACAACTCCTGTGAAAGTATCTACAAAAAAGAGACAAATCTCCAACTTTCCTTCGATGTTCCAGACTATTGAACCTGGCTACTTCCACTCCAATTCGGAATCACTTCTAGATACTCATTTAGATATGCAAACTTCCACTTCTGGTGAAGATATGTATCCGCAGCCAATGTCCTAGAATCCACATAGAATGACGAGAAAAGTGTGCTGTCATCAGCAGAGCAATACATTGGAGTCTTGTTTTCTCCAATAAGTCGTTGATATACAATAAAAAGAACGTTGGAGACAATATGAATCCCTGGGGAACACCAGCGTTGATGGTAAGAGTATTCGAGATACTGGAGATCCTTACACAAAAATGATCCGACAAGCCATAGCATCGAAGTTTGGCCACACACGGTCAAAGGCCTTAGAAACATCGAGCGCAACAGCTCTTGACTACCCATGTTTCTCGATTGCGTTATTCCAAATTGATAGATAGATAGATAGATAATTTTATTAACTACGTACATACAATGTAAATTTATAGTAGGTCCAAAAAGATGTACATTTGTAAGGTTCTGTAGATCTAAACTCTACATGGAATCAATAACATAACTATTTTTTTTGAGCAAATTATATCTAGAATCTCCCAACTGGATGGTAATTTATTGTAGAGAGCAATATCTAGAGAATTATCAGCAGATTTATTTAATCTAAATATCTGTGGTCTGAGATACCAGGCACCTCGGGTATTATATTCATGAAAGTTTGAATTAATACTTAGTTTATTTTTTCTCCTATGGATTTCTAGTACTTGGTGGAAAATATAAAGAGCAGGTAGTGTCATGACTTTGAATTTCTGAAATAAAGGTTCACAATGGTCTCTGAAGGCATCATTAGCATTAAATCGGATGGCTGAATACTTTGACAGAGTCGGATGCATTACCCTATAAAATTACCCAATAGGAAATATGAGAGTAAAAAAAAAGCATAGTAGATATTCATTAGTGTGTCAAAACTTATTATATTTTTCAGTTGTCTCAGAATAAAAATGAAGATTTAAAGTTTGGAGTAGAGCCTCTCGATGTGAAACATCCAATTCAGAGAGGGATCTAGAAAGATTCCTAAAAGTTTTGTAGGTTCATTGGTACTTGTTGCCTGTGAAGAAAATGTCATATGATTTGTTTTACTAGCGTTGAGTTTCAAACTCTTTGCTGCAAACCAACATTCGGCTTGTTTTTCAGTAGCTAGTGGTGTCATCTACGAACATGATACAGGTTGAATCAACTAAATGATAAAATAAGTTATTCAGGTAGATGATAAATAGAATGTGCCTCAGTACAGAGCCCTGCGGTACCCCATATTTCATGTTACTGTTTCTGTCGTGACTGACTGTCTTCTATCTTCAAGGTACAAGTCAAAGAGAGCTAGGGCTATACCTCTTACGCCGTATAGATTCAATTTTTCCAATAGCAAATCATGATTTACGCAATCAAATGCTTTTGTTAAGTCAAGATGTTAAAGCCTTTCAAATATTCAAGGATATTGTCGTTCACGGCTTTCTGCATGATCTTTGATATCCCTGATAGCAAAGCGACTGGTCTATAGTTATTTTGAAAATTTTCTTGCCATTTTTGGGAATAGGCTGAACGCGAATCATCTTCCAACAAGGAGGAATAACCCTTTCTTCATAAGGCAGGTTAAAAAGTCTGCAAAATACTCTTGCGAGTTCATTGACGTACTTTTTAAATACAATGAAGGGCACTTCATCCGGACCTGACTACTTGTTGATATTAAGCTGTTTCAGAATTGGCCCAACAAGACGTTGTCAAAAAGTAAATTCCGTGATTGTGAATCCTAGTGCGGGAACAATGGGTGCTGGCTTTCTCAGAAAATCGACTGTGGAGTGGGATACACATTGTTTAGCTAGTAGATTTGATTTTCTATGGATGTTTTTGCAGTTAAACCACCCGCTTGTTTTGGTGAAGGAATTGAGGATTTTGTAGAGTTTTGGTTAACATATTCAGCTACGACCAGAAGAATCTAGACCCAATGGGATTGGCAAGCAGTTTATCCCTAATTATCTGATTATGGATTTACTTTCAACCACTGAAAGTTTGCAGCTGTTAAGAGCAATAACAATCCTAGTTCGGTTTTTGGCACTGTGATTTTTGCGCCACTGGAGGTAGGCGAGATTTTTAGAGGCGACATCTTGCTCACAGTCTTTGTTGAACAAAGGTTTGCCGTCAGAAGGTCATTTCATTGAAAAAGAAATACATGCATCCATGGATGATAGAATAATTTCCATGACTTCAAAAATACAAGTTGATGTATCAACAGAGCTGAAACAAACATCTAGCCAGGAGAGATTTCATACAAAAAATATGTGAATCCTCAAAAAAAAGAAAGAAAGCCATTGATTTCAAAATAAACTCTTCACAACTATTTGTGAATCATGCAAAGAAGTAACTTCCAAACACGAACTGGAAAAGAAGCCCTCATGGAATTACTACTTCCATGTAAACATTGAATTACACGAAATAAAAAATACTTACTTTTCTATGAACATTGGATTATTAACAAAATTTTTTCTTATTCAGTTTGTGTTCCAAACAATCGTTATGGAATCAAATCAGATATCATTTACAAGATCGGTATACAATATCGTACATGAAAGACGTAATATTTCACTTACATGGAACATCCTCAATGGCGGACATCGATGTTTCGGAGTATTGCCTCTTCAGCACCAGTCTGCACTATTCATTAAATTACGACATCATGTCACTTACTTGATTCAATCCCAGCCACAGGAATTTTGTTTAGATCGAAAAGGCTATATATCCATTACTTTCATCTCAAGGCCGGTATTCTGAAATACAATAGAATATTTTTAATAATCTGCAACATCTCGAAACATCAAATTATTACGGAACAATGAACAACATCCCCATCCACGAAAAGATTTCAGTTTTCACCTGGAAGGCTTGCTTTTAAAAATTTCCCCTTTATGAATTTCTAGAACAGTCCGAAATATTCGGGAGTATTCAAGAGCACAACATACCAGAACATACTGGAACATTCTGGAATGATGTGGAATGTTTTGAGAGTGCTCTGGAACGTTCCCAAATGTTCTGAAATATCGTGAACCGTTCAAAACTTTTTGTGTTTTTTTCAACATAAAAACAATTGGATTTTTTTAAGTCGTCTCCTACTTGGGAGACCTTTTGATAATTTCTCGCATATATAGCCCCTTTTACGTGTTTATCCGAACCCCCCCGGCCTGGATGCCGGCGTGAATGAAGGGGGGCACTTTTTTAGACACTTCACATTTCAATTTCAATACAATACAACACAAAACGGAGCCCCACGATAGCACATGGCATCCGTGTTTCTTCTTTGTGGACGGACATTATCAGCACGTCCGATTAGTAGAATTCATTTGAAACATCAAATATCTTTTATATTATCTCTGTCTCAGTTTGGACAACAAACTCTTTCAGGAATACGGCCTACTTTGGAGTCACAGAAGTATTGCAACCAAAAAAAGGTGACACCGTAGTAATATCTGGAGCCGCAGGAGCTGTAGGAAACATCGCTGGTCAAATATGCAAAATCATTGGTTGCACTGTAATCGGAATAGCAGGATCTGAAGAAAAAGGAAGATGGCTAGTTGATGAATTAGGGTTTGACTATTTCATCAATTATAAAACACAAAACTTAGAAGAGGCATTAAAAAAAGTAGCTCCACAAGGAATTGACTGTTACTTTGATAATGTGAGTTTTTTTATTGAAAGCAAAATTCGTGAGACTACTTTCCAGCAAAAAATGTTTTAAACATGACCGAAATAACGATGAAGATTACCTTAGTTACTAGTATTTTGCTCACCCCATGGAAGGTACGACTATTTCACAGTATTTGAAACAAATTCTCACTTCTGTCATAAAGTTATGAGGAAAATGCAGTTGTATTCGTTGAAGAGTAAAATTACATTTTTATTTTTATTTTTTCTAGAGAAATATCTAATTCTCAACTCTTTTTACAGGTAGGAGGAGATGTAAGCTTCACCATTATGAACCAAATGAATCGATTTGGAAAAATTGCTGTATGTGGTGCAATATCTGGATATAATGAACAAAATCCGAAAAGTAGGTAACTGAGAAATATATGAATAACATGTTGTCTATCCCGTTTTTTTTGTATCACCTTCAATGAAGATAAACTTGTCATGTGGGATGTCGTGTGATCCGTAGCCATTTTATTTTAGAACTTTTGTAGGCTCTCCCAGTTCTGCCTCCCCGTTTATTGGCTTTGTTGGGCAAAAAGTGGGTTATAACTCATGGGCTGAAAAATTCCGTGCCTAGGAAAGAACGCTTTCCAGCCGAAGTTCATCAGCTGCTCTCTACTCAGATGACAATCGTTTTGATTCCGGAATAAAGTGATGGATCCATGTTTCATTCATTGTAACATATCGACGCAAAAGTTTCGGTTTGTTATGTTTACACATTGCCAAACACTGCTCAAAATCATCAAGACGTTCATGTTTTTGATCAACAGTGAGCTTGCGCGGCACCCACATTGAACAGAGATTCCTCATGGTCAAATGCTCATTCAATATAAAGCCTCACGCAACTCCACTTTTCAATTATTCAAAACGATTTTGTGGATTTTCATTATGTGTCCTTGTGTTACTGCCTCATTTGTACGTCCACTGCATTTTGTAACATCGGTGTTTCTACGACCACGTTTGAAGTTCTCTACAAAATACATATTTCTCAATTGACTTGATGCAGTGTACACCATTTTCTAATCTATGGAGAATACATCAAATGTTACTTGTATTCTTTTCTTATAAGTAAAAGGATAGTTTCTATACCTATTACCAACATTCATAAAAATTAGCTTTTGATGATGCTTAGGTCAGGTTAGGTCAAAAGTCACTGGGTCTATTCGACTCTCCACCGCAACCGGCAAGGGTTTCCTGTGGCTCATCCCCATTCACACTCGACCAAATAAACCCAGCTCCTTAACGAAACCGATTAGTTTGTATGGTGAGTGGTCTTTCAGGAAAGATGGTATGAGTATGGCTCTGCCAAACTCTGAAAACCAAATTCGGTCCCCAGCGGGGCAGACACGAAGTATGTGCTCTACTGTTTCATCATTTTCCAAACAAATGCGACACACACTGTCTTTCGACAGTCCGAGTCTTTGCATATGATGATTTGAATGACAGTGACCTGTGAGAAAGCCTGTTAGACATCGTAATTCATCCCTAGAATAGTCCAACAACTGTTTGCCATCAAGTTTCGAAGGGTGAATAAACGCCTTGGAGTGAGCCAATCCTGGAAGATTCTGCCAGAAGTCCATAAATCTTCTTGACATCTAGGCATTCAATCTTTGTTTGGCAAAGCCTGAAGCGATGCCAATGACAGGTTCTAGTCGGATGAAGTCGCTTGCAGCACTCTCCTTTGCAAGGGAGTCAGCAGCCTCATTGCCTTTCAGGCCAATTTGGTTAGGAATCCAGACCAGAGACAATCTGTTAAGTCTTCCTATCGAGAAGATTCGTTTTTGGAAATTTGCTACCAATTTTGATGTTGCTCGGTAGCTACTTCCATGTCATATTTTTGAATCTTATGTTTGTGGAGATTCTTTTCCAAACCAATTCCTGAAAGTAATCTTTCTTATCGAGGGGACTATTGGATGTTTTTTCACATTTTTATGCTGTTGTGAAATCAGTTCTTGCACACACAAATGTTTGTGCGCCTGATAAAATCTTCATCTCGCCATTTAGATCAGCGACTTTCAGAGTGTATAAACATAACCTACATTTTCGGTACATGAAAATTTGAAAATGAAAAAGTCACATTACATGGCACAAAAATATTTCTAGTTGATGAACCAATAGGTTTCTAATTCAACTATAAAATAAGTACCACCAGTATCAAATGAATCAGATTACTTTTTTCAGTTCTACCACTACAGTACACCATGGTATTCAGTGAACTGAAACTCCAAGGCTTCCATGTACACAGATGGTTGAATCGATGGATGGATGGAATCCTACAGAATTTGGAATGGATTAAAGAGGGAAAGCTAAAATATCACGAAACTGTAACGGACGGTTTCGAAAACATGTTTAAAGCCTTTCTGGGTCAGATGAAAGGAGAGACAGTTGGTAAACCAGTTGTAAAAGCCTAAGAAATATCAGTAGAATTCAGGATAATAAAAGTTTGGCAGAAACTTGATCTGTGTTCATGGTCAGAGTTGGAATAGAATAAACTCTTTGATTTTATATGTGTTTTTTTATTGGAGACCTTTTTCAAAAAAGACTATTCTGATAAGAAGATGAAATATTTGGGGTGTGATTGAAGTTCAGTTGATAATTTTATATCTTAAGAAAAGAGAATTGAAACTTTCTATGTTTTTTAGCACTTTT